>UXSR01005349.1:0-13676 GCA_900604375.1 Mesocestoides corti | reverse complement strand
CTGCCATGGAGTGAATGAAGATCGACAGTGGTGCAGCTTTTGTTCAATTAATACTGACGTCTCCATACAGACTCGTTCGCTGCACACAGGAGATGCATAAGATAATGAACAATATTTTTCACAGCCAAAAGGCAGGATTGCCCACAATCTTTTCCTTCAAAATTCCTTCATAAACACATATGCATCATAGTTTATTTTTTTCTACACTCAAAAGGCGTGCTTAACATCAAGATTTGTCACTTGCACACGGTCTATATGGGCAAACCTGAATGTCGTTTATAATTTTTTCTTTGAAAATTAATCCGATTTTAGAAAGGCAATAAGAAACAGACAGGTTATTTGTGCATTATCTCATTTTTTATTTTGTGCATAACTCATGAAATAAAACATATTTTTGACAACTTTACAAACATTTTATGTTTCATTGTGAAATTTGTCTTTTTTGTCCTGCAATTCGCTTGTATTTTGCACCTACATTCCATTAATAAGACGCAAATTCAGAAAAGCTCATTTGCATTCGTAAAATGATGGGCTCCTTTTGTTCATGTAAATAAATATGCCTTCAAATTAAACAATTTAATAAATTCAAGTGTGCTAGTATTGAAAAAGTTGTGCTGAATGGACGGCATCCAGCAAAATGCAGAAAACGCCTAGTTATTGTTTTTCGATGGTGTTTACCTGGTTTATAATTTCTGTAGCGACAAACCTGAATTTACAGGGAATAGTAGAGCAAGTGGAACAGTGATTGAAGTTAAAAGCTAATTAGCATTTTATTTAAAAATCACGTACAACGTATAAAGGAATTTTAAAATTAAACATGGTCATAGGAAAAAAATGTTGTCTGCGTTCTACGGTGTGCGAAAGACCAGATCGACGGTCATCTACGCGAAGCATTGAATTGCTAGCATCGCCAAAATAACAGCGACAACAGTAGACATCAACGTGGAAGCCGAATTCGTGACGCATTGTTTACGATCACAGTGGGTATCCGCAGGGCAGGCTGAGCAACTTTGTCCCTTTTGATACGGTTTTTCACCTTGTTTATTGCCACTTGGAAGATAAAAATGTACATAAGTTTCAATTTACAAATGCTTAAATGCATCCAAACTGTAGATCTGTTTACTTAAAAGACACTGTCCAGAAAGACTGAACTAATATCGCATATTTGGCATTCGATTTAGTAATCGCGCGTTGACATGCTTGGCAAAGTGATTGTTTTTCCAAGTCCTTTTCCAAATAAGCGGATTTGTAGCTTACGCGGGTTTGTAGAAACAGACCATGAGAGTAGTCTGCTGACTTGCTTTCTTGGATGCAGATGGTGCTGATGTTGTAGATGTTGTAGTCTCTTTGGAAACAGTCGTTGTAGTTGTAGGTTCTGTTGGTGTAGTTGTAGATTCTGTAGATGCAGTTGTAGATTCTGTAGATGCAGTCGTAGATTCTGTAGATGCAGTTGTAGATTCTGTAGATGTAGTCGTAGATTGTGTAGATGTAGTTGTAGATTCTGTAGATGTAGTTGTTGTTTCTGGATTCGACTCCTGATTGGGGCATTTCTTCATTGCACATCCGACCATAGTGGTGGTAGCCCACACTACCTAATTTGACAAAATAAAGTCAGTTTAATAAAAACCAATTCTCTTGAATTAGAGGTGCAGTCTTTTTGCATGTGTAGTTTTTATTGCACTTGAAAGCAGCCAAAATAAATATGAGAAATGAAACGGCGCATGACAACATTTTACTTGAAACCTCATCAGTCTGCTTGTGAATTTCTCCTTATAACCTAACTGACGCAACACTTTTTTTCAATTAAAGTAAAAAAATATTACTCGAATTTTTGTAAGACCAATATAAGTTAGTTTAGTTGAGATAGAGTACCTACCTGCTTGTAGTTCGTGCAGCTATCGCTACCACAACTATCACTTTCATAATCGAACTTTGCGCCTTCCACACCAAATGTAGCAATCATGTTAGCAAACGTTGGATTCGCATCTGAAGAGACAGCCTTGGTCATCCCAATGTCATTTTCGGTGTTTGTCTTATCAGACTGGCAACTTTCGACCCACGTTTCTGCCTTTTTTTCCAGATCCTCAGAGTAGCTCTGAAGAGTAACATGGCATTAGCTGAATATATACATTCAACAGCAACAATTTTGTTAATCAGCTGTAACAAACAGCTCTGACCAACGTTAGCACGAGGATTTTCAATTAACTTACCAGCATCATCATGTTGCTGGCAGATATCTTGACGCTTTCACGTATCTTTGAGTGCGCATCCAGGATGGACTTGCGGTCAGTCTCATTGACAACACCGAAAGCAACACACCACGTCAAGGCAAATACAAAAATTAGATTCTTCATGATGCCTACAAAACAAATAGTTTAATATCAGAAACTAACCTGATTCCTTAGAGGTTAGTTGGAACAAATTGCTCAAAACCGGATGAGAGCTACCTCAACTAACAGCGTTGATCTCGCAACAAATACGTGTATATATTTGTGGACCACAACGCACATGATTGGCTTAAGCAAGGGTGTGTCAATTTATGCTCTATAGAAACTTAGACACTGTTTGACAAGAGGGGCTTATTGGTTTATTAAGCATTGGTGTGTCAATTGATGCAATATTGGAATTTGGGGGTGTAGGCAAATATCGTGGCTACTCACAAAGTAATGTGAATTAAGCAAAACATTCGCAACGCCATGCTCTCAATTACAGGGGATGTTATACAGGTATTATTTAAATTCTCAAGAAGAATGTTACTCAGGGTTATTTATATTTTACACCAGTGTGTCTCGATCAATGTTACCGTTAGTTAGCTTCACTATTAAATCCATTATTTCACCAATATTAACATAATGCTTGCACTCTTTTACGATTTCCAGCTATCCTCTAAGACAAATGCGCAGAAATATCGAAAACGTGGTAATGATGCAGTCTTGTAAGAGCTGCCAGGTTAAGCTTTGATGAAATATGTGCGTTTGACTTTTGCTTTCTACTGAACGTAATTCTTACGATAAAAATCAATTTGCTATCATACTTCTGCTAACAAATTCGGCAACCTTAAGGTATCTATGCGCTTAACTTGAAATTACTAACAGCAAAAGCAATCCCATGATTTGGTGCAATGATAAGAACATAACAACTGACAATTGATCTCATCAGGTTAACAATGTAAACACATTGGGATTCCCAATAATCCCTACATTTACCCTCTGGATGGATTTCGAAATACATTTGCAGCTGTTTGCCTCCGACAAGTTTAATTTACCGTTTTTATGCATCCGCATTCAAAAATCGCCAGCTCGTAATTGCAACACACTTGTAAATCATTCCTGATTTAAAGAACTGTTACATAATACCTTCGTTTTCCACCTATTTATAAGAAATGCCTTGGTAAAATTAGCCTTTCAAATTAGAAGGTGTTCCGATAAGGATAAAAAAAATTCCGTCTAGGTACACAAATACTTCATTTAAAACTGTATCTGTTAAAATGCATGCAGACCAATTAGACGTTTTCTTATATTAGTCACGGAAATTCCATCAGTGCAGTATCAAAAAACGCTTTTGTGCCAACTAGACGCAGACAATTTAATTCTGAGTTGGACTAGATCGTTCAACATGACCATTGCTACGCGCATTTTAGATACAAAATGGTGCAGCATTGAACTGAATTAAGGAGAGTTAAATTGAATTTATTCGCAGCTTCATGTCATGCACAAGCCTTTCTGGACAAATTATCTCAGTGCTCATGTTGCAACGTGTTAATTGTCACCACTGATTCTGCTATATTTGAGTCCATAACCTTTGTTGTGCTAAATCAACCAGCAGAACGAAGTGGGAAAGGAAACGAGCACCAAATATTGGGTGCCTAACACAGTCACGGTTATAATAAAGGCACTATATCGCGTCAGGCCTAGGTCTAAGCTGACTAACTTTTGGCCACACGTTGCAACAGAATAATTGTGAACGCCTTGAATTTGAAGACCGAAAGCTTTAAGGTGGCGTTTCCCAGAAATCACGATAACACTTTCACCTGTTTCAATCAAAAATTGTAAACTGCTCAGTGAGTCGGCGAAGAAAAATAGGCTATTAGAACGAGGACCTAAACCAGTCGGCCTCGCTTCCCAAAATTTAAAGGCTTGGGAAGGCTTGAAGGCTTAGGATGATTGTATTGGTTTTTCTAGTTTTGTGACTTGTTACTACACCATTGATGGTACCAGCATAGGCAAGAACATTCGTCATAATGGATTAATTAAGGAAAACGTAATAAAGAACGTAGGCGACGCAGCGGATGTCTGTATATTCTATTCCGACTACCTCTCATGTGTTCATCAAATGTCAGTGACAGTTTGTCAACGTACTCTTCCAGTTGACTAATACTTAAATTATAAGTGCTAGTTTGGCACCAGAGGCGATTGTCCCGTGACCAAGTCCTTGGGATTTACACTCGTAAATTTAATTAGCTATTTCAGCGAGTTTCTCTAGCTGAGTGTCAGAGGTCTGGATTGAGAATATGGCATTGGTGTTCGCCGGGAGTCACTCAGCACTCGGCTGGTGCAGAACGAAAACATTAAAAGTGTTATCATCGGCCAAGTGGCCCACATGCCTAGGAAGTTGTTAAAGAGACCTGTCACCTAGTTCAGTACCAGAGAAGAGATGCACAAGACAGGCCTCGTTCAAGCTATTCGTCCGTGCAACAACGGCAGTTTTAGCAACAAAGGCAGTTCAACCAGATCAATGCGTTTACTCATGTTTAAATGCGTTTTAATTTGAACAATATGCACCCATCAATACTTCGACAGTTCTATCGTTTTGGCTTTTGGCCTTGTGTGAACAAATTAATTAAACTGCACAATTCAGACATTAAGGCACTTGTGCTTTCGTCTCAATAGAATACAACGTGTGCTTTCTTGACTTCAAAAGTACTCGATTAAATGACATCCACCTTTCAAATGAAGGAGCAGTATGATAAATCTAGAGTATGTGTTTGGCAAAGACGAAGTCATCTTCAAATTTTAAACCTCTGCCTTCCACGGGATCGCTTGGCTTAAAGCAATATTATCATCCAACCTAACTTTAAGTGGAAAGCATGGGTTACTACCATGTTCTGATCATGTTAGCTATGCGCATTATTAACGTGCGGACATTTTTTTTGTCATTGGTAAATGTCATTCATTGCAAGTGATTTTAAGCAATTGATTTTTTTTCCGTGGCTTAAGATGTACCTAGCAGCGCCATTTGGGTAGACAGCGAGATTTCCACCAACATCTAGCATAGTTATTTTGATTAGCATTTGCGTAAAATGAGGAAACAAAACGACTCCCTAATTATTACGGAATCAGCACGCTTACATTACGCTGATGTTTCTTTAAACTCGGTCCCACTTGTGAAAACAAAATGCGTCTTTGTTGAAGTTTTTGAAAAAAAATATTTTATTCATTTCTCCCAACTGCAAATAGGACGACAATGAAACATTATTAGCAGTATTGCTTTCGTATTTTCGTAATTTGTGTTTGCTCATAATCAGAAAGTTGAAAGTAACATAATTACGTGATTGGATTTCTTAATTTGTCAGTTTATGCAACAAATTGTCCTTAATAACCTAATAAAATAAACTTGATTTTTTTTAATTTTTGCTTAAATCTCATCAAAGATCATTATAATTTTGAAACATTGCTTCAGTCTGCGTCTTCGAATGGAATATTTCCAAATGTCAGACATAATGGTATTACATGCAGACAAGCACCCTTCAAGTCAGTTAAATAACCCTTAGGATAATTCAAGTGTGTGCGTCTGCCATACGCAAGGGGTTGAAGCTTAAAGCAACACCACAAATGGTTCAGTGCAAACATGGCAATCACCGACACATATTAAGATTTACTATCTCTCATCTGTTGTCGATTAAGCGATAGTTGCCTGGTAAACGTTGCTTTTTATTAGGGATGCCTAAGTTCTTCATTATGATAATGCAGGTCTATGCTTGGTACTTTCGTAATCATTTTCCACTCGAGAGAAGCAGTTATTATTTGTGATTTGCAGACTTGGCTGCAGCTAACTATGTATTAAAATTTGGTCAACATATTCTTGCATTCACTCCCGACATACCCACACTTTACAGTAAAACGGTGACATAAATCAATAATCAATTGTTCGACTACATTATTTCAGTTTCTACTTGTTGCTAGCTCGATAAACTAAATGTCCAATTTAGTTTCGATTACGTTGAACGATTTATGTACAATACCTCTAAATGTTTGATTTATAAATCGATCACTTAGTAGACAACATTTGGTAATTCTTACCGCGTGATATTCTATTGATAATATCGGTTCCAACACACCAACGTCTAACTCATACTACCGTACTGAATGCGACGTTTGACAATTATTGCATGAAAAGTGGCAAATGTCAACTTGATAGCTAAAGGAACATTTTTCGTGATCAGCAATAGATCTTTCGAGGCTTGTTAAGGACTATGTCCTTTAACGGCCTTTTTGAATGGTAACAAGTACTAATGTCTTAAATGTTTTGTTTGCTTACCAAGGGAGCATTGACTGACGCGCCTATACACTCTCATCCGTAAGAGAGGCACATTTTACATCTGTTTAAAATGGCCAGAAATATAGCAGGAAGAATAAGGATGATTTCGACTTAAAAGGATTTACACCAACTGGAGAGTTTTTCTGCATCAGTTAGGGGAAAACCGGCGCTTAACACAGTGATTCAGGAACCACAGATTGGTGCAAAGTTATGTTATGAGACCTATTTCGCGAAATTCCCGACGAATGTATTTGAATGATAATGATCGCCTGTATACCAATTGCGCCAAAATGCCGAACATTTTCAGGATTGTGTCCAACGGTGCATGAAGACTAATGGTTTTTATTTAATATTAAAATATACAGTCTCACCTCTTAAATCATTTTACAAAAAAAGTATATGATGTTGTTTGGCATTATTGCAGGTAATGGGATGATTTCTACATGTGTCTCCAATTGCAACAATTTAAACCATCATTGGAGACTACATTTAGTTATCTAGTGAAACAATACACCAAGCTATAAATTTCAAGTATACTGACACCCGTGGTCTCGTCTGGGAGACACGCAACTTGAGCAATCTTGACTGCAAAGCCACCACGTCAAATCGTCTCGCCAGGTGAAGTGACTGAGTCTTGTGTGCCTTCAAGGGTGTGTCTCTGCCAAAAATAAAACAGTCATTCTGATTACGAAAGCCTTGCCACACCCGGTGAGCTTCAAATTGTTCAATTGACTCTAACAAATATGGTACTGAAGAGATTTCAAATCAACGGTAGGCAAAAATCAAATGATGCTACCTGTTATGAGTCAAATTCAGTTTAGCACATTAAATTGCCTGTTCGACAAGCTGCATTGCTTTCCTGGTCACTGGAATTATATTTTACAGTCGGTAAATAAGTGTGTAGGAATAAATCTTCATCTCTTTAACTGTCTTATTTTTGGCAAGCACCACAGGTGCCAAAAAATCGCCATCAAATTTATTTAACATCGAAGGCTGTGCAAATTGGACCGGTTTTCATTCTAAGCGTTGTACTGCTGAAGCGAATTATCGAAATTTTTATAAATGCAAACTTATGTTCAAGTAAAAGACTGCCTTAATTTACTAAAAGAAGCTTCGTTTTTTTAGGTATTACCTATATTTTTTTTCCATGGCTAGGCAAAAAATGGGCTTTTTGATCAGTACTCAACCAAATAATATAAGTGTTTATTGGTAGCCCTCTCTGTAATTTAATTGCCTAATTTAACTTTGATACATTTTGCACTGACATATAGAAAAAAATCGACTTGACACATGATTCCCGCAAAAATGCGTGCAACTGTACAAATAATAACGTCAATAGTATGTTGGCTTCACAGCAATTCAACCCACGTATTTAACGCAATCATCCACTTCAGTTACATTTCTCGATTAATTTTCTTTGAACTGGTTTCAAAACAACCTTCACGCTTCTAATTTGGTAGTCACATTTTTCCATATTCAGACATGAACTCCAATTCTGCACATATGCTAACGAGCAATGAAATAAAATCATCAAGAGACCATTCGTAAAACGTTATAACAATGTCAACGAAGTAATCTGAAGACAGGAGGACTTTGGCTATAAAATTATACAAATTTTTTTGTTCAAGAATGCTTACTTAAAATGTTGCGTCATGAGTTATATAAAAGCTCGTGTAGCGGTTGGTAGATGGACTCATGGCCTGAATGCAGACATTATTATCGTCGCAAACAAAATCAAGTAACACATAAATTAATTTAACAAAATTTAAATGACTCGTGAATCCTAATTAGGACCTAGTGCGAGAGGGTCAAAATGAATCGTCTGCAAATCAACAGACTATTGTCGTGAAATCAATCTACTTATGGCCCATGGCTATTGGTTGCAAGTCATATTAACCACGTTGTTGCAATTGCCTTCAGATTAAGCCTGCATTCTCTGGACACTACTGAATAATCCATCTAAAGATGATCAGATATAAATGCATTTGTCCAACTCCTTTTGCTATAAGAACAGCAAAAATTGAAAAAAAGAAAGTAATTTGACATGCAAACCAGCATCTAATGATGGCAGCAGCACACTTATTTAGGGCTTGCGAATTATGACACTTGACATTTAATAAAATTAGGCGCTAAATAGTCCATTTTGATAACCATTCAACAGTTGATGTATTATAAATGAGGTTCTGAAAATTATCTAGTTGCAAGTGCGTAGTTGCGACAACGAAAAGGGCAACAGAATAAATGCAGTTTAACTTTGGCTTACCAATAACATACATTTCATTGATTCTACTGTAAAGCAGAAAGTAAATTTAGAAATTGTGGTAAACATAAATCTGCATTGTCGATTTACCCGATTGTCTGTCTTCGCATCACTGACAGCTGCATTTATTTACAGATCTTTAGTGGAACCCATGAAATGAGTGTTAATTTGGTCTATGACATAGGATTAATAACACAAATGTTAACTCTGGTTCGGAACATTGGGTAGTTCTTATACATCAACTACCCATGGAGTGAATGAAGATCGACAGTGGTCCAGCTTTTGCTTAATTAACACTGTCGTCTCCATACAAACTCCATACATTCACTGCAGGCAGGAGATACATAAGATAATGAACAATATTTTTCATAGCCAAAAGGCAGGAATCCACTTAGGAACCAGCATTCGAAAGTAAGCGACCTTTTAAAACGTAGCCGGTCCTGTGCTCTTCTCAACTTGCCTTATCTAGGCATATCATGCAAGTGCGCACACCAACTGCTCAAAGAATTGACCCTTGGGAATTCGTCGCGATAGCACATCTATCTCGACCCTTGTCACTTCAGTCTCTTATTGCTTCTGTGTTAGGAAGACGATGACCCGCGTTTTCTTTCAAATGTCAACGTGAGGACGTTTCACATCAAAAACACCTGGTTCTAGTTAACGATTTCTTTATTCTATACAAAACGACGGTCTCTTTCTATATGTATGTATAGTCATTTTGGTTTCGTTGTGCAACTAGTGATATTTTCAAAGAGGTATTTTGAACCCTGCCCTCATCTTTAAACTATCGATTACGTTGTTTTTCAAAGCTAGTCAGGAAAATCCTTCTAACCCATTCCTCCATTGGTTTTATAAGTCTCAGCCGAGATGATTAGCCTCAACTATCTTAGGATCAAGCATCATGACAAGGATTGGACATCCTTCAATCAGACATCCTGTCAGACTTTGCTGCCACCCGATGACGACGATTTGGGTCGTTTTTTTGAACTCACATTGAACACTTAGGACAGCCTAATTTCGACCATCAAAAAGCGATAAATGATTTAAAGACTGGCACTGTGACACATTATTGAATAAATTAATGTTGTGCAGCAAATGGACACCTCAAGTAACCGGTTTTTTAAAGCCCTATTTGCTGGTGTATACTAAAAATAGCAAAACTGACACTTGTTGATCCAGGTAGGGCCCAAACCTAAATAGTGAAAAGTCAATTCCAATCGTGTGCTAACTTTCAAATGCTTTATGAATGACGTTTAAAAAAAAGTGATAAAAATGACTGAGGATGCTGAAATAGTTAAATTTAATGATGTCAAAAAAGAATCTAGTGGTAGAAGTAATTGTTACTAGAACAGAAGACATTGTAGTGGACTGACAGCCGCCCCGCGCGAGTGTGCGTGTAGCGATGACTCATCCCCTTATGTTATTGATTTTTGTCAGCATTCGCCTGTTACGCACGCGTGCTCATACGCATACAAAGCCACTTGGCTGGTTCGACTCTAATAACGGTCGTGTTCTCTGTCGCCTCCTTTTTCCTATCCTCGGGTAGTTACGGGCTGTTAACTAGAGGGTTGTAAGGTAGTGCTAAATCCTCTAGTCACTACAACATAACAGCATTAGGAAAAACCTGCGGAATATAAAACATGGCACCTAAATTTGCTCATGTAAGAATTACAGTCTTCGCCCACAGCACAGATTTTGAGGATGTTAAGCTAGAAAACGTATTTTTGTCAATGTCGAAGAATTTAACTAATATTAATGTAATAATTCTCAACTTCCAGTAAAAACTATTTTTTTAAATTTTAGTTCATTTGGTATGTTTACAATTTTCAGAATGTCCACAGAAGGAAGTTAAATCATATCATGAAAACAATCTGTCACCTTAGCCTCTTAATCTAGAATTACTACGGCTTATTGATCCATACGTTGATCGCAGGGTGTAATGGTGGTTCTTTAAACGAAAGCGTGGCCTCATTTTGAACCAAGCTGATTTCATTTCCAACTTCGACGGTAAATAATTAAAATGTTCACCTGACATTATTGAAAAAAACCAAGTTTGAATTAACACTTCAATAGAAACAGTCCTCAATCACATGTACATTTCAGATTTTTTCATGCAGGTTTGAAAGGCATTTTTAACTCCAGTCTAGAAAGACAACCTGACTGTAGTATTTGATTAATGTTTGAATATTATTCTGACTTTAAAAAGCCATAAATAACCAGACAGGATACTTAAGCATTGTCTCATTTTTCATATTGTCCATGACCCGTGGAATAAAATGAATCGTTTTCCAACTTGACAAATATTTACACGTTTGAAAGTGGAATTTTTATTTTTGTCTAGAAATGGGCCAGTATTTTGCAGTTACTTTTCATTCACAAGATGCTAATCTGGAAGCATAAATTTGCATTAAAATGTTTGAATTCAAATTGTTAAAGAAAATTAATTTGTTATTAAACCAAAGAATGCGAAAACATTCAGGTGAACTTATTTTATATACGCTGGGATGAATTCACACGGCTAACACTGCAAAGCTGGAATTAAGAATCCTACAGAAGAGCCGCTTATTGTGTTGTGTTATAAAATGCATTAACGTCCCGCTAATACATTTCGTCGATAATTTCCTGGGTTGTAATATCGGTAGAGAACAAACATGAATTTACAACGAATTGCAACCAGTAAAATTTTCTATTTAGCAAACTGAAACACTGAATGAATGTAATTATTCATTCCCTCGTTTATCAAATTTACCTCTTACCTTAGCACATCGCTTGACATAAAACGAAATACTATTTTGCAATTTCAACAAGATCAATCGCATATATTTAAGACACAAGTGTCAAACAAAATTGGAATGGTTGCGGTTAACATCACTTTAAACATACCAACATTCTTGTAGCTATTCCTGACTGTCCTTAATCTTTAAGTTATAACGCAATCTAGGCAGTAAATTCAAGACTTAATGGTGCTTGTGACCCACTATAGGCGACACGCAGTGTCGGCCCACCTGACTATAAACCCAACACTTAAAGGGCCCCATTGAATTTAGATGAATAAGCCCCATAGATGATCAAGTGTACGTGGGTGTTTGGCAAATACGACATCAGTAATCATATTTCGGGAGCACGGTAACACATAAGGATGTTCAACTTGCTTCTTTTTTGTAATCTGAGGTGTCGTTGAGCGAAAACAAGCACAATATTATTTTAGTAAATGGGGTTTATGTCTGCTAAAAGCATTTGATGCATGCTTTTTGGTTGTAAATTCCAGACACAATGGCACTTGTGGCCCACTTCAGGTAACGTGCCGCGTGGGCACTCTCGACTACGAAGCCACAACATCAAACGACCTCTTCAAGTCAGTTGAATGGGCTTCGTGATAACTCAAGATGCAAAGCGATTGACTTCGTGTCATTCAGGGAGTTCCCGCCCATTCGTAAAAAAATTAACTTGATTCAACATGCCTATCCGATGCGGCGTTGTGTGGAAAACTTGATGATGTTAGGCTTAAAGCAGAGTCTTTTACCGGTTTCTGATAAGGTGATATGTGCCAAACCAAGGTTGTTTGCCTGCAAGTGTAGACGAATTTGTTTTTATTTCTTGGATCAACTGTGGACATCACATTTTGACAAGTATTGGCGTGATAGGCTTAACAGAGTAATTTTTCGATTGATTCATTCGCCTTAAAACTTTCCTGTAATAACGGCAAGATTATATAGTTTTAACTTTAAGGTTGATAAACACAGAACAAAATGGTTCAAACTCAAACGGCAAGGATAGCTTAATTTTTACCCATAAATGTAATTTAATGATGATGTTGATGAATTTTTTCTTAATCATACTGTTTTAAGTAAATAGCTTTAAGTATTAGCAATTTAATATATTCTCTTAATTGCAATTTCAGGGGGCAAATATTTTCACCACATTTCTCCATAGGTTCACTATGTCTATAGAGCTTTCAGAATAGCTGCTTATCTTTAATTTCAGCACTTCGCTGGGAAATATAACTAAACACATTGACTGTTGTTTTTATTTAAAGCTCTACAATGGAACTGACATGATCTATGACCTAGTAAAATTAACACAAATTTGCTTCTAGTTGGGGACATTGGCGGTTCTAACAGATCTACTATTGTTTAAGTAGTAGCATTGTAAAAAAATTCGCTCTATTGAATTTGTTAGCTTCAATGATGCTAGAGTAAATATGCCAAAGATTCAAGCTTTTTAAAGGCAGGCACCTAAGCTTTCTTAGAATTTAAATAACCAAGTTAGTTTTATTAAAATCCAATTCTCAGTAGGATATCCCCATTTTTGAAAAGTGCAGCTATTTAAATATCACTTTCCAAATTTGATTGTAGAAGAGTTAACAATTTTATTCTAGGCCAAATGAGTTTCACATGACCGGTATATAACCAGTTAGATGATCAGCTTTGCGTGCCTCTTTTCATCGTATTTTAAAGCATAACAGGTGAGAAATCGACGTCAAGAGTCAACTTAGGAACCGGCATTTTAAAGCCATCAACCTTTTAAAACGTAAATGGTCATGTGCTTTTCTCAACTTGCTACGTCTAAGCATATCACGCAAGTGCCCGTACAAAGTGGTCAAACCCTTAACCATCCCAAATAAATTGCGATAGCACACGCTACTCGACCTTGGTCACTTCAGGCTCCCGTTACATTTGTATAAGGAAGACAATGACCCGCGTTTTTTCCAAATGTCATCATGGGATCGCTTCACATCAAAACCACTCACCCATAGTTCCTGAGTCTCAATTCTATTAACCTTGTTTTCACTCCCTTCATTCTTATAGAATCAACATGTTTTTGTAGTGGACTGACAGCCGCCCCGCGCGAGTGTGCGTGTAGCGATGACTCATCCCCC
>UXSR01005348.1:76606-99663 GCA_900604375.1 Mesocestoides corti | reverse complement strand
AACAAACCAAGTCGATGAATGCGGAAGTCTTAAGAGTGTGGCTAGCGAAAGATGGACCACTAGTTTCCTTGGTTCTGTGTCGGCTGACTTCCCACAGAAAGTGATTTGGATCTAAGTAGATACGAAGCTGAAGCAAGCTGGCATATTTCCGTTTCTGGATTTTGTCTGGTTCAAGTAGATACAGCTAAACTACCACTTGCTTCCAGGGTGCATAGAAGGATGTTCGAAATGGTGTCAGCTTTAGTCCTCAAAAGGCAGAAACAGATTCACTTCCGAGAAACCATCCTACGCAAGTCAGTAAACGTATCCTGTTGCTCCGAGATCGAGGCTAGTTTGGAGTAATGTGGTCATGAAATTGACTCCAGGTGTGCGCCGATTATCCAAAGTCTGAACTCCGTGAAGGGTCCTTTCCTGCTTGCCCACCTTTGCTTAATTAAAAAGAGAACTTTCTCGATGCACCAACGAACACGGGGCTCAAATTAATTCCCTTCCCCAGCTTATTATGGCAGTCGCGTTGTTTTGGCGGGTGTCATATTTGCCCGGAAAAGGGGAAACTTTCCTTTCTCACCAGTGCCACTTTCCATTTCTGGCTCTCTGACAGCTGTCAAATCGGCGGGTAGGGAAATTGTACAACCAATCACATTCTCAACGCTGTGTGTGGCTAACAGTCAAAAAGAACTATGGACTATAGAAATGGATTGATAGAGACAGGTCCCATCCTAATAGTTGCGCGGATATCGGAAATACTTATTCAACACGGTTCTGTCGTCTTCGTTATAAATGAGATTTCCCTAAACACCAGGCCCTAAGCGCACTCAACGAAATCCACTTGGGTACGGTGTTTGTAGGCATTTGGTGTTGTGGTGTTTTCGCTTGGCCCTCCTGATACTTAGGGCTCTGGTTTGCATGAGGTTGCCTGTGCATCAGTTCATTTCATTTAACCATTAATTGAACAACCAATGAGAGTAGCTAAAGCACCTCTATGCACAAACCTCGGCCCGTCCTTGGCAAGCTCATTTTTTTGAAAATGTGGCTTTTTAGACTAGATCTGCCGTCGTAACAGAAGCTACCCACAATGCAAGCACTCACAGGCCTCTTGTTTGTCATTTGAACTGAATCAGCAGCGTGTGTGAAGCCTAACATGAAGAAGAAAACTAGCAAACACTGCATCAGGACTCACGCCGTCCGGCTCTGCACAGTTGCGCTGACCTCGTTCTGTGCGCTAACAGTCTAGTCGACTTCGCTTCACCCTCCTACATGATCCGATCCTGAGAGGGCGTGGTGTTGCCCGTGGCATCTCAGGGGTCCTTCAGGTGAAACAGGATTGAACCACCTCAGTCCGGCCACCTTTTGGCATTGATTTGGCACAAACAATCAGAGATTTATTTGCTAACCGACCGTTGTCACTGTGCCTCCAAATAGCATTCGGGTATCGGAATGTTCCCGTAATGCTAACTATGTGTGGGGTGCGTGTGCAATTTGTTTACAGGCCTTATCGCATCTAGGACGAAGCCTGGATCGCATCAACTAAACGCTTGCATTCACAATCATTGATCGTAATGTTCCGATTCTCCCCAGAGCGTTTACCGGTACTATATTACAAAGCGGATTTGTGTGCCTCGTCGACTCAAATACCTATGTCATGAGTATGTAGCTCAAATGGACATATTAATAAAAAACAAGAAAACCGCGAAGACGTCACGGTGTTTAATCTTTTTTTCTAAATCTTTTTAAAATCTTAACACAGCTTGGCACCTGTGAAGTCCATGAGCCACAATTGCCCCCAACTGCACATCCCAATCGGATATCCGCTGTTTCCATGAGCCAGTGGAAATTGACTTATTTTGGATTACAATAGCTTCAGTTAATAAGAAATTAATATACTTGTCCGTCAGCCATCACCGAATTTCTGGGGTAGATCTTTAATTGTGCCCTACTCTTCACTGATTATCGTGGTTGTGGAATATGAAAGCCTTCACCGCGAACTAGGCGTCTGTTAAGATGTGAAAATAAATCCGTCCTCCGATTTTGCAGCGTATGTGGGAATTAGGAAGTAGATGCGTATGCTGATTAGGAATCCATTTGTTAGATGCCGTGTATACTTTTCTGTGTTAGAATAGATTTTGTGAGTAAGAAAGCATTAAAAAATATGTACCATTTTAGCGGTGTGGTTCCACTCACATGCAAGGCGACGCACAACTAAACGCCCACGCGATTTATTGCCCCTTTCTCACCCACCTACCCACTTCCTACTTTTTGGAGAGGAAGTGAAAGAGTCTTTGGGTGGTTGCAATCAATGCTGCTTTGGGGTTAAACAAACGCCCACAGGATTCTCCACTTCAACCGCCTACAACAATGCTCCTGTTTGTACCATCACCGCGTCATCTTTATCCAACTGCCTGTTCGGTGACTTAGACCTTTAATTTCTTACAAAACACCCAATTTTTTCCGTGTCGGCAACGCAGTCAGCTTGTTTTGCTCTCGTGATTACCGTTTTTGTACTTTATCTAAAGTGCACCCTACCACCTGAATGAGTCCTTTAATCGTACTAAAAACGTTCATGCCAAGCCTATCTGGTATTAATTGTTCGTGGCTTGGAGATGTGGTTTTATTTAAGAAAATTTCAATGTAAGTGCAAGAAAAAACAAGCTGGGCCAACTCGAGCTGGAGTAGGTAGACGGGAAAAGTAGTATAAATCCAAAATGGTTTACCAGTTCTAAACCTGCCTTTAGTGTGCATTGTGCTATCAGAAAGAAACAACATGGAAAAATTACGAGGAAGTTTGATCTGTTTTTATTAAGATGAAGTTGTACACACCGGCCCACGCCTTTAAACCACCCGTTTATAAGATAAACAATCGTTGTGTGCCTTTTCAATGCGAATGCTTGGTGGTTACAACCGTGAGATTCCTGTCCTCCGATTAGTTTTAATTTACTGTTTAAATCCACACTATGCATCCCCACGCTCCCTGGAAAGTCCTACGAGTAATCTTATCTCAACTACCCAATGGGCAAATCTACAAGTTAAACCATGTTTACTACTCACAAGTCAATCAGATTTTACGCTCAAGATCGTTTCTCTAATATTGGTCTTTTCTACAGGAATAAAAAATATCGTGTAGGGTCTCCGGGGCAAGGGAATCAGCCCGGAGATAATTATAGGCACGTTCGGATCAGCGTGGGGAGGGGAGCGGAGCAGCGCTTACTGGGCATTGTCAAGGTGTTGATTAGGAACAGCCGACTTGAGGTTCATCAACAGCACAAGAGAAGCCATTCGAAAAACCTCCATTTCGCAAACCTACTTGATATTGATGTTTAAACTTCAAAGATGTCAAGTTTTTGACGGGGTCCTAGACAGTGTCCAGCCAGAGCCTGATCTCGGTGTCCATCCGAGGTACTTTTCTAGCTCTGTGCGCGATCCTCGAAGCCGCCAGGCTTTGGCCTACGCAGGACCTTATTCATGGGGTACTGCTGGACTTGAGATTTTCGCTAAAACTCTGACATTCAAAGTGGTGGTTGAAAGTTTCGGCTGCCGTCGACCACCCTACCTCACCGACACGAGTTGTTGCTTTTAAATTACAGCGGATCAAGCACGAACAAATGTGACTAAGCCGTCAGTCTGAGCTTATGAGCACGTTCTCAAACCGACTTGAACGAACTGGCCTGACACACAGAGGGGGGTGTCACTGTGCTCCGGTGTCGGAGATCTGTTTTGTCATGTCAGTCCTTTCTACCCATCTTTTTTGTTTTCCTGAGCCAGTTCTTCTACTGGGTGCCATTTGCTGAAAGCCGTTGGAATGTTACGTGTTTAAAATCATTTGTTGTTGTCGATTGATTTTGCAGTGAAACGTGTCGATTCATGTCAAATAAGCCGCACACACACGCACACATCTCTGTAGTTAATAAAATTTGAGTCTTAGAACTGCGGTTTGGTTGTCACGTGAGCGACCTCAGTGTTTTTGCCTGAGCAAGGGTGTCAAGGCTTAGTAAACATGTGCTGTTTACACTTGGGAATAACTTGGAGGCACAATACAGCAGCGAATTGCCACTAGTGTAACTGTAAACCATCCCTAAGTCGCATTCGTGAGCTAAGGCGTGTAGACCTATCCCCGTGGCAATAAATAGTTACGCGAATAGAGTGGGTAGATTAGGAGAACGCCAAAATCCAATGAAGAGCGTGGAGGGTGTTTTGTGTGCCGTGGTTGTAGAGAAAAAGGTAGCGTTCGTTTAGTAGCTGTGGTCAGCATATGCGCATATGTGCTTGTACCGAGATGGAGGTTGGTTAGTTCACGCTGGCAGCAGTTTTACACAATCAGTCTCAAAAATCCCAATTAAATGCGCATCAAATTGACCAAAACCTGTTGATATCGTGATTATGGTTTTCAGCAATTGAATACACGGTTTCCACAAGCCAGTCATTTCCTTTGAGTCAGTGTGAGCTTAGAACTGCTTGTGATTTTTCAATGAACTGTTCACCTCCTCGTGCAAATACCCAAACCATTCATAATTGCGAAGTGTTACGTCGGATTGCATTTGTCATATTCTGTCGTAATTCAATGTTTTACATGCAACATCTGCGTGAAAATAAGAACCGACGTATGATCCACTGACGTAGTTACAGCCCATCGAAAGTTGAGTGGCATTTATAGTGAAAGTTTTCAACCTAGTTAACCCCAACGAAACGCCAATTGGCATGACTGTGGTCTCTGCATTAAAGTAGGCAAGTCAGCCAGTGGTATTATGCTGGTTCAAACCTCACGCCAGTGAACAGGAGTGCATAGCTAGCTGACATCATCACGTGACACGGAACAGCCACTTGGCAAGTGAGCAATTGAATCGGCGCTCTTTGCTGTGTGCGCAATGCCCTGAAATGAACTTGCTAATCTGTTGGAGCCGTCTACGCGAGATTAATACTGTTTTGTCAAGTAAAGAGGGAGATCAAATATAACCCCAACACTAGTGCATTAGGGCCTAAAGCTACTCTGCCATACGCAGATCGCAAGTCTATTTTTTCTCCTGTACCTCTTCAGCGATTTGCAAGGCTGTTTTATAATCCAATTGGACATTGACACCCAAATGACTAGAGAAGGAGGGCGAGAGGGTTTAAATAACGATACAACCACCCTTTTCGTGTGATGATGCGCTTCGGTATATACATGAATACGATGCTTTATTTTTATTCCAAAGGAAAAAAAGGGGTCGATTAGTCTACATTGGGAACAATGAGGAACATTCGCAATCTTTACGAGGAACATCTCACGCAAGCCTTTTGGTAAACAAAGCCATATGACAATCTTCCGCACCTCTGTGAGGTTCAACACCACTTTAAACTAGAACTTGAGCCAGGTGTTGTCCACATAAATAACCATCTGTGAACATAATGAGCATAACGATGTGGGATTCGTACACACGCTGCCCCAAATCGTATGATTTCCTCCATTTCATGCGTCGACTGTGGATTCTCGGCGCAAGGCGAAAGAAGAACGTTCGTAAGTCGATCAAAATCCCGACACGAGTAATTACATGGAAAGCGCTTTCGCTTTCCTTGATAAATTGTGTCTTTTCGGCAATCTACACTCTCTGGCTGAATGAAATCTCGTGTGAGTCCGAGTTTCAGGTCATCGAATTGACTGCTTCTTGGTTAAGGCTTAACATTCGACACCTACTTGCATGTTTCTTCGATAAACGCTGCAGTCGAAATCGATCCCTGTCCTAAAATAGGGTCGGTGACAATTAAAAATAACGAAAATCCGTCCGGAATGAGGCTCTTAGCCCTGCATGCGAAAATCTGAAGTGAATTTGTGCTGCAGTGAAGGTGGAATTAGTGTGCTTTTGTGGCTGCTTGATTTCTACACATGACGTCTTAGCTTGCCATTAGTCAATCTGGTAATCTAATTGCTGGATAAGCTGCTTGTGACATCACCGACTGAATTACGTTGGTTCGAAGTTGTTTTCAGGCTAATGCCCTTTATCAACGAGGTATCATCCGCATGCCAAAATGTGGTTGATTTGCAGCGAATTGTATGCTTGTATTTGTTGTAAAGTAAACTTAAACAAGGCGGCTACTATGAAGGTAGTAGGAAGTAATGCTAGCTACTGCAAGCCCTTCTATACTTTTTAATAATTTGCGTCCCAATTTGCCTTCAGTAAGTCTTTCTGAAGGTTCAGGGAAAGGACCAGCCTGGTATGTGTGTGGTGGTTCAAGGCATGGTCTGTAATGGGCAGAGGGAGCTGAGATAGAGGCACTGGTCGCGGCGTCCCCTCTCAAGGTCGAACATGAGGCGTAATTTCGAAGACAAACACGTGCACAGACATACACAAACAAAAGGGGACCCGCACAAATCCGTTGTGTGCATTTTCGGTACTGTAGTTGTTTTCTCGCATTCGTTGCATCCTGCCCCACACTGAACTTCCCTCTCCCCCCTCCTCCGCCCCACCTGATTGTCTTTGTCAGCGGGTGTGCTGGATGTAAGACAGGCTTGTCTAGCGGCTCGCACCGTTGCCCCTCTTCCCTCTGGTTCACTCGCACGAGTCGCTAGGCCGTCGCAGGTGTCCGAAACACCGAAGGTCCCGAAAGGACTCACACTTTGGCCCCTTTTCAAGCACACTTTTTACCTTTCTCCGGAACGTGAACTCATATGGCCATTGTTTCATCGACAACAAGCAAACAACGTTCTGCGGGTCCAAATACGTAACCAGCAATGGTCGACAGGCCCACTGAATTAATAGGGTTTCATCTGTGATCTTGCTATGGAATCCCAGTGCACTGTTACTCCCGTGGGAAAGTAAGGGGTGCGTGTGTGTGTGCAAGACATTTGAGAGAGGGACAGTTGACACGAAGATTCAGGCGTGGTTGAAAGTTGTGACAATTTGTCAAGAGTAACCCAGGATTCTGGATTTTCGCACATTTCCGGCATTAGTCTCTGGAATAGTTAAGCAACCTTGCCAGTTCCAGAAGCCCAACACTGACACCAACTGCCAGCTTGAACTTCTCACCTTTAAATCAGCAAAACATCAAGGATTGTAATGTGATATCGAATAAACCAGTTGCAATTGTGATTCGCGATCCTGTGAGAATTTCGCAAAAAGAAATACTACGCCATCCCCGTAGCGGGTGCTTATGGTTTATTTCACCAGTTTGAACATAGATGAAGAAGTGCAACTCTGGCTGAGTGGTTCGACAACACAGAAGGCTCAAAATAAAACTCAAAATTGTAACAAAATTTGTCAATTTTTGGTCAAAATTAAAATAGAAGGGCACAAGTCCACCACACCGGTAGTTACAGTTGTCGTACATAGGACAGAAATACCAGATGGATGATGGGATTGGTGAACTCCATGGTCAATTACAGGTTGGGGACAGATGCGATTATTAAAGCTGAATTTTTCCCTAAATTAAATCACCCCCCTTTGCAAGTAACCCATCAGTTGTAGGTAGACAACAAATGGAATACAATTTCATTGAAATTATAACTTAATTCCTAATTTTATAAAACAATATTTTAAAAAATTCGGCTTCTACACCTTGTCATCCCTTGTTTATCATAGTCGGGGTTAAGACGGCTAGTTAACCAAACATGTGAGTTTTCCAGTTAACCAAGGAATTTCGTAACGCCTGGAGATTTTTCGTAAGTCACCGTGTTTGTGCTAGCGACTTGAAAAGAAACTGATCGAAGACGAGTCCACTGCGACCCACGACCACATCAGAAAAGAGCATTTGTAACTGACGCCTCTCTTTGCACTCAGTGGATCCTTGGGGTTTTTCGCTTTATTACAATCCACCAAGGAGTCGGTGTGGAAAGTTGTGCGCGGCTGTGATTTCACCGCACAATGTGCTTTAGAAGAGCCATGTCTCAAGACATGCAATAGCCTTCATGCAACAGTAATTTATTACGTATAAAGTAGAGCCATTACTATTGAATAATTAATCATCTAACAGAGAGAAGAAGACTTTTTGAAGAGTTGTAGGGTCTTTTGGTGCCGTAGCTTCCTTCGGCGGACTGCACTGGGGACTCTCTGTAATCTGCTGGGACAATTGTTACTTAGTTAATGTGGGTTGATAGAGTGCCAAAATCCACTGGTTCCGACTGTCGGCTCCTAGTAAGGACGGTGCTTGTTCTTTCTGCCATTTCTTAGATGTTTCACATGCTACCGCTTGACAGACTCCTTAGTAGTTTCCCATGCCAAGAATGGCGAAAGGCAAGTTGCAATTTTTTGCAAAAATTGGACAACTTCTGGCCCTCGATCAGTGCGTAGATATTGGATTCAATGACCACGCGCTGTTGGATTATAGCTATGTGCTTTGCTTGGGTGACCTTTTGCAAGCAGAAAAGAAGCACTTTATAGGCAGTCATCTACTGTTGTTGTACCCAATGGGCCGTGAAACAACGAGTAGTCTCTCGAGAGAGTGCAGAATCGGAATGTCCGTTACACCGCATTTTCTTGCTGAATTGAAAAGTCAGTCGATTCGCTTGATTTAGGCAAGGATTATCCCGACTTGCCAATAACCTTTCATAGTGTACTTGTCATTTTCGCGCAAACACGACACATACCGAGCAAATCTAATTCGTTGGCTCAAACTCCTGCCTTGCACCTAATCCTTTAGGTGCGTGCGGCTGTGTGAATGTTGATTAAGTTCGCATCGAATTATCGCGGGCCAGTATGCATTACTGTAATTCATCCCCATCACGAAGGTGGGACCCTCCTTCGACACTTTGTCATGACCTCTCGGCTCCCTTTAAGCAGTTCCACAAGAACCAGAGTTTGGTATTGTATTTCGAAGGAGGTACGCGACGCTAAGTTATTACAGGCTGTTGTGGGGTTAATCGTAGTCATGATTTACTTGATTGCAAGTTATGAAGGTGAAATCAACATTGTAAAGTGCGCAGTGCCTGCCAAGCATTAAGTTGTCTTCGCGCCGGGGTCCAGCTTAGTGGTTTGACCAACAGGGCACCGCGTTTGTAAACCAGATGCCCTTAGTTGATTAGTGCATAACAACATCACTCTGATTTAGTCACTCAGGTCGAATGTGTAGTGAATCGTGTTGATTCACGTTAAACACCCAGTCGTCGCAGCCTCACACATGTCCCCTCTGTTCACAACCTGCCCGTCAGTCACGTGAGGCCATTGGTCCATTAACACCTGTGCATGTCCTACCACCAGTTTTATTCATGTGACCTCACAGAGCCAGGGTGTTTTTGTACATGTCCACTGAATCGTAATTGTACACGACACAACTTGGTTGAGCGGTCTAGTAAACGGTTGTGCCTTCCCCACTCCGGTCTTCTATATTTTCGCGGGAACGCAGGGTAACGCATTGGGCCGAGATAATCGCATTGGCCCCGGCATGGTTCAAGACAACATGCCGGGGCCCTCAACAAATGCATGCTCCGTGCCAACGAATGCGTGCAAGTGCACCTGGGGTTAATTCGTGCATTTGCTCCACATTACTTCAGAAATGCGCAACATGGAAGGGCCTGTTGGCGATCAGCTCGCCTGTGTGAGGTGCAAATGATCGACGGGTCTGTGGTGAGCAGCAAGCAAACACAGCAATCGTGAGCTAACGCTAGTAATATGCGTGAGCGAACATAATTCAATTGATTTACGTAAATGTGTCTCGCGTAACTGTGTTCGTTCAGCGCTCGGTGTTTAGTCGTTCCTACATAACTAACTTGCTCTCTTGTACAACACACACTCCGCTGCTGCTTCAATGAACTAGTCGAGCGACTCGCCATCCGCATTTTCTGGCTCCTCCTTTCGATCGGGCCGTGTCAGTGTATACTGCCGGCCCCGGTGTGGTTTCCCGAAACCGCACTGGGACCCGCCACGAGTCCTGAGTTCGATTATTGATTTATGTTAATATTAAACGGAGTGACTTTCGTTTCGTGAATTGAACGTCAGTCGTTCCTATGTATATTGCCCTTCTTATTGATCTACTAAAGTGGTTCAATTCCCTTCTCGCCTCCCTTCTTGGGTGCCTCGTGCTGTGTCGTGGTGAAACAGACTTACCTGGTCACTGCCATTAGAATCGACCTATTTGACTACGGAAGAATCACTTAGGACTTCTCGATGTGTATTTATATGGCAAGAAGAATAATAAATTCAAAATTGACTGCAGTACACAACCGAAAATTGTTCTTTTTGTATTGCTTCCTCGTGCTTTCATTAACCCGAGAATCAGCCAATCAGATGGCTCAAACGTCTGTGACCTTGGACACTAATGAGCTAGCAGACAAAACCCTTGGTTACGGTCACGCCTAATTATTTGTAACGTGCGTCACACACGCCACCCCACCATAATCTAACCCTTGCTTGGTTCCCAATCTGAAGTGTTCTCGTGGAACATTAACGCAAATCTGACAAGCCATTACATGATTACTTCTGATGACAGTTAGAAGGGCTAATAGACAGCCAGACGAGTAAATTAAGTCGGAATTGGGATAATGAAGAAACGAAACAAATCGTAATTCTCATTCAAGAATACAAGAATCTCGTTAAAAGGTGGCTCTTCGTTTATAGAGATATTTCTGCCATCCAGATCTCATTAAGGGATATGGTAAGTGGAACAAGGGCAGGATATCTAGCGTTTCATGTACAGGGTCGACATAAATCAGATAAGGTAGTACAGTGGAAGAGAATGGTAGGGAATGTTTTTCCCCTTTATTCACATTTTTTATTGTCTTCTTGACAAACAGGAAATGCCATTGGTTCGTTCAGCTCTCTCAGTCGACTGCTTGCAGGAAACATCTGTCGCGTTCATGCGCGCGCCACGTGACCGCTAACAGCAAACGGGCTGTGCTGGACCAGAGCCACCGCAGACCATGAGGATCCCGGCTGACTAAAGACGATCGCACTGGACAGGACTGGACGTCTTTGACAGTGCTCACGTCAATGTTGAGAATGCGACCTTTCGACATTGATTAACACTTTCCGTTGCGATAAGGCTTCAATCAAACGAGTATTGCAAGCTAAGGCAGGAAACAGCAAATTTATTTCTGTGGTGAAATAGTGGACCCTCGACTTCAGTTTCGGTCTGAGAAGATCGGAGAGGACTTTTGTGCGCATTGCTAGAACCAGGGATATGCGGTGAAAGGGTGGGTGTGCGGGGGGGGTGGCTCCATGTAAAGCATCGTCCTGCAACCAATCACAGTGCCTTCACGGCAGCTAAACAGACGCCCTTTTTACAACGCACTGACCTTGAGGTTATGCGACGCCCAGTGCATCCTGCGACACGGGAAAAGAAGGCCCATCTAATTTTAGTTGACAATATATCACTGACGGGACGGGTCTCTACACGTTAAGCTTTTGTGGGCAATTTTGCCTCGCCATTGACAGTCAGTTCACAGACCTGTATCAAAATGTGCGAACGACCGGCTGCGGATTGTTAGCCAGTTTGTGGGACTTCAATAGCCAATTTTCATCGAAGCCTTAACAACTGAAATTCATGATATTGCAACCAATCGCGAGGCTAATAATAAAGTCCATGCCGAAAAGAGGGCTCGTTTCAGCTAACAAAGTTGGTCCAGGCATAATAAACTGCTGCTGATCACAGCAACTGGATGAACAGGCTACTATTTGGTGCCGTGATGTGGACGGCTCCCTATGTGCATAAGATGCTTCAAATATCAACAAATTCCGTCTAGGAAAATAATCACCTGTTGCTACTTAGGACTTGCCCCGTTCTACAAAGGCACAAAATTAGGCCCGATGCATTACAAGTCACGTCATGGGTGTATTGAAAGTCCCAGAGAGTGCATTATCTGATAAGGAAAGCTTTGAAGACCTCAGTTTGCTTAACTTCTCCTCGGGTGGTCGATTTTTTGCGCCTCTTTCGGTAATACTCCTTTGTCTATCAAGACCTTTACTTGATGCATGCACTATAGCGCATTCTCAACCCTTCATTCATAACCTAGGTAGCCATGATTGACTATCACACAAAGCTAACAGTTGCGTCACTGATTGCGGGAACGATGATATCACGCATTTTAAACCACGCCCACATCGGTGCACCATGAGCACGCTCATTTGGCACATATGCCAAATTTTTGAATCTTTTTAACATCCAATGCTGATTTTTTCGGCAAAATGCTCTCCTTTGGTATTAAGCATTTTCCTCCATCTCCCTGACACACTTCCAACTCAGTTCCACTCATTTGAGAGGAACCTCTAGGTAACTATTTCACACCCCACGTTCTGATGACCGCCCCATTTGGACAGTTGCTTCCACCAAGCAAGTGGTCCATTGGTCTGAAAGGTGGCATGTAGACGGAGCAACGCTTGGAGAATACAGTGGGTGAAGTGGGACCAGCCAGCCCGAGTCCTCACCCTCCTTCAATGATTCCGTAGCCACGACATCCTGTTTAACCGACTGACGACATTTTAGATGAGCAGTCGTGGAAGTTGTTGAAGCTGATTGCACAGCACTCGAAGGCAAGTAGGTAGATGTGGCATCAATGGAGTTCAACTAGCCATGATGGACGATTCCTGTGAAATGCCACCACATAACCAGAAACAGACTACTGTCTTTGATGAAGAGCAGTTGTCGATGAGGGTGATTATTGTGGTGGTCATGTCGCTGACCCATGATTGGTCGAGTGAATATGGGTAGAATGCAGCCTCAAAATCAGCCAATTTAGGATCGTTGTTGAATGCCACGGGCTTCTGCCAACATTTTGATCCACTTCAAGGATTGCTTAAATTACCGAAGAAAGCTGCCGCAATGAATGAAGCGTCTCCCATGCACATAAATCTACAGAAGGGCTATCGATGTTGTGTAACAGCATATTCACCTTCTGTAAATTTTCACGGTAAACACACTGAATGTCAATAAATTAAATTATCACACTGATTATGCAACAGCAAACTACGTCATCGAACCAAGTGGCATTGTTTATTAAACCTTAGCATGAACTGACATTTATTTTGCGCACTTCTAATGCATTGCCTCGAATATGGGCACTGATGCACCCTTAGCTGACAATTTGAGAAAGCTCAAACCTCAGGTGGGACTGTCAAGGACAGCTTCAGATGCCCAACTTTCAGAAAGGAGGCACTCATCCCGGACACCGCGTTGCTAAGCGATGTTTGCACATGTTTGGCTTCGGGAAATTTCCATCAACTAAAGTACCAAACTCCCCTTCCCCCTCGACGTGTGCTGATCCAAGTCCCCTCAAATAGCTCATGTTCCAGGACAACTGTTTGTCAACGCCTTGCCCTTATTCACTTGTGGACATACTCGAAATAGAATAGCGGCGCGGCCTTATTCAGTGAGGCCGATGTCACAGGTAATACTAGCAAACGTAATCGCAGTTCAAAGCAAACACACAGCATCAGAACAGGAACGGGTAAGTAGATGTGAGTCCAGGCGGTGCCGGTAAATCTGACATCGGTAACCACCAGCCCCATCACCCGAACTCTCACCACACCAGTGTTAGAGGAAAGTCTTAATTAGCATATGTACCTCATAACAATTATGCATTCATGAAGGGTGTCAATGTGCGTTCAGTGGATTGGAGAGGCATCAGGTAATTCCAGGGCTCTCTTGTTTATACACGCATCCTCCTGACCACACTTGCATTGGTCACTGCACGCTCCATGTCGAATTGTGATTTAATTTCGAACTGTTTGCAGGCATGAAGTTTGGACACAAGTCTGTAGAGGAGTAAACACAAAAAAATTGCGGAACAGGTGGACTGCTCACACACAAACTGATTTACCGGCCATGCCAGCATGAAGGTTGCGTGGCGCCTTTTCATAACAGTCGGTGACTTCTTCGTGGTCATGCGAGTGATGCCAGACACGAATCATTGTCTTCATCAGGAGATGAAATTTAGCTCAGCAGTCGAAGTTGGTGACAACAGTGCACGTTTTCCATGTTGTGTTCGCATTCAAGGTTGCGTTGCCCTGATGCAGGCAAATATGGCGTTCCGATTGTTGCTGCTTTCTATGCTGTCTCATGTGTGTACTGGGTGATGCCACTGATTGATTGCTGGCTGTTTGTGAATCACCTGAAAGGTCATTCTCAGACCCGGATTCATGACAAGGTCACAGTCGCCTGCATGGACACCTTGAACTACGCTAAGAACGTTTGACGAGACAGTCAGTCCAGTCACTGTTCCATGGGGTCATGATTGTTTACATCGTTCAACTTCCCCGCGCTCTTTGGGGCAATACATCAAAACAACTGGCACAGGCGATGTCGAGGTCACCATCTTGCATGTCTAGAGTGCATTTGGCTAAAAAATAGCCATTTCTGTTGTACACTTCTGGCGTCGCAAGCCAGCTGCTCGGAATCCGATGTGCAGTGATTGGTTAGCCGCCTCCCTATGTGTGGAACCACAATCACACACTCCGATAATTTACTCAACACTAATGCATCATCTGAGTTCACGAAGTTTGCATTGCGGCTGCTACCCACCCACTATTTTAGGGTGAGACTTCATAGACAGAAACAGTTTCCATTTTTGACTCACGAAATGCCCACATAACAAGACTGGTATAGTGGAACCGGAGGAAGGGGGATGTTGTTTAATCTGCTCCATTTCCGAGCTTGTAACCCTGGTTTCGTGAGTGGGTGTCAATCAGCGATATCCAGACCCGTCTGACTCTACGGTTGGGTGATCAGAGCCAAAATTCTCGGAGAATTAACTGGCATTTTCACCTGGCTCACGGTGTTCGTGACTCTGCGACGGTGGAGGCGAGTAATAATGTTCTGACTGCGCTTGAAATATGATATTTCCCATCTGTGGCTGGGGATTAGATCAGGAGGATGGCTGTATCATGGCGCGCTTGGTAAATCTTATCAGAAGCAACGCGTACAGCAGAGAATACTGTGCCAGGTAAAGCAAAGAACCTTGTTTCCGTACCACATAAATTAACAACTAGAAAATGCTGGTAAAAGCGGGCTCCTTTTTGGTATCGGAACCACATCTGTTTCACGCTAGCTTTAGCACCGGTCTGGCCGCAGGAGATTGCCTTCACCGAATGGGGACGTTGGTGGAATCATAAATTGGCGACAAAATCTAGATCGCCTTTCTAATGCGACGACCTATTCATTCATCACTGGGATGAACTTACAACCCGTGTGGCTGTTCACGTTAAATTTGTTTCTAATTACCATTATTATCACAACTATCATCATCAGTAGCAACGGCAGCAACATCATCATTATTTGAAGCTAAAGGTGACCATTGAAGGCCAAGTCCTTACAAAGGTGAAAATTCACCCTACTCGGGATATTTCAAAGAATTAATTTAAGCCTCGTCTGTAACTTGCCCGACTGGTGACCGCACACGGTCGCCCAATTATTTCTTACGGCTCCGTAGTTGAAACGATACGGATACATCAAGTATGCAACTAAAGCCAACACAAAATGCCCAATTCGCGAACAGCGCATACGGCCTTAGCGCGCGTGCATAGGCGAGGAGCGTGAGTATCGATCCCGTCCGCGTGGTAGCCATGGTAACGCGTGAGCGTTTTTTTATTTCGCGCTCGCAAGAGGGGGGAAAGGTAATAAAGGCGTGCGCGCGCGCATGCATGCACATCTAGAACTGGCGATGCGGGAAGAGGGGGTGACACAGGGGGGAGGGGAAGAGGAGGAGGATAGGAGGGGAGGCACACAAAAACCCGGACCAGGATTCTGGTGCACGTTCGCGCAATTTCAGATTGTGTGTGCGTGTGTGTGCTGGCGACTTTAAGATGCGCCCTGTATGAAACTCGCTTTGCCAACAAGTTAAGCGTTGAAATTGCTTTAGCCTCAGGTCTTGGGATAATTCCGGTCGCCTGAAGAGGGACGCTTTGCATAAAAACAAAAGTAGTATTGAGGTCGTGGAAAGGGGATACGATGTGTTTTCCTAAAGTCATGCGAACAGGACTCACTAATTATCAATTGTATCATGGGAAACGGTGAAACAGTCAGTAGGTGAGCGGATTATTGATTGAGATGCATAAAAGGGTGAATGATTACAGTAAAAGGTGGCACTCTTTGGTCCTCACGCCTTCCCTCGTGCATTCTGCCTTTCCCTTCCAACCGAATTAGAATCTTCAGTTCTTTCATTAGGCGCGCCGGTGACTAAACACCATTTTAGCCACAAGGAATGAAGTATGAAGCGAGTTGAAGCAAGCGTAAACTCCGACACACCCACTTGACCTTCTGTGTGACCTCTGTGGATTTGAGGTGTAGAAATCGTCCTTGTTGCACTGGTCAAGTTCTAACCCACGAAGTAGTCCTCTTCAGGCGGCTAACAATAGCCTCATGGTGCAGCCGAATCGAAAACCAGTTGTGCTTTGAGCTCCAAATGCCGTCCGAAAATCCCAGTACAACGGGACCGTGTCACCGCAACGTTGGCGGTGACGACAGTGATGCAGTTGTCGTATTCACACGTTAGTTATCGCTGTTTCCTTGCGACCGTCTAGCAACACCGCTCCCCCCATACATGCACACCCACTACAGCAACGGAAGGGCGCAATTTAGAGGCGCTGAGACCCATTTGAGCAAATTTATGGAAGGGCGGCTCGTGTTTCCAGCCCGCGGCGTCCACGGTCCGTATCACTCCAGTGCCCCTTTGAACATTTACTGCGAGGTAACGCAATATACTTCGACCTCTTCGTTTCAGCATCGGCATCATCATGAGTTTACTAGATTGGTGATCGCGAGACCACTGCGCTGCCCTCCCAATAATCGTCCAGACAAACACTGCATTCATCACTATGTGGCATCAGCCGGAAGTCAAGGGACAGCAATAAGCAGCCTCGCCTTCGTTCCGGCGTGCGCAGGTCTTGAATCGGTGACATATGCCACTTGGACCAGCCATATTGTCAAAACAACCCCCGTTTGCTTCAAACTGGAGCCTTCCCTTCGGGTTGTCCACATTGGGTCAAGTGTGGTGGTGGTGTCTGCAGCCGATTACTGCATTCACTCAAATGTTGGTGACCAGCTGAGCTGAAGTTCAGCTTCCCGCAGCAACGAAGACAAGGCGGCTACTACAATGGATACGGCACCTGCAAATGCGTCGAATTTCAAGTAAACGCGCTATAAATAAGGGTATTCGGTGGGTATCCTTGTGTACTTTTAGGACAATTGACAATCACACCGCCGACACACCCAGACTTTGACAGAACGAACTTTCAAATGCGTGCTTTGGTTCCTGTCAGTGGTTTTGCTTTTTGAAATGACTTAGGCCATGTCAAAAATGTGCGGAAATGCCTACCAGGGAAAAGGCTCAAATTTTTGCACCTTAAAAACGCCCATCAGTGTGTGTTTGTGCCTCTTTTTTTCTGAAAGATTGCCTTCTTGAGAATTCGGTTAAGATGAGCTGACGACAGGGAGATTCATGAAAACTCACTTTGCTACGTGCAATCCGTAAAATAACGTTTCGCGGGTCTCAACATTGATGAGAACTGTCTTCAGGGACTCAAGACAGTTCACATAAATGAGGCTGGCTCATCAACCCTTTCGGTAACAACAACGTTCTCCTGGAATCAAATTGGCGCGCAGAATATTTGCGGGAAACGAGTCTGCAGAAAATCTCCATTACATGGTGTTGGTGTTTCCGCAGCGCTAATATTACCGTCAAAAATGCAATTCACGTCGAGGGAATTTGAGTGTGGGGGCGGGGAGAGACGGCTTCCTCTCAAGGAAGTCGACACACCGCCTCCCTCCAGCCCCTTCTTCACCTCGTCTCCAAGACACGGCGCACCCAGATGTTGGGAGGGGGGTGAGGAGGGGCGGCCGTGCCCACACCTGCCACCCACCGCCTTGCGAGCGCACGCGAGGCGTCGGGCTAACGCCGACCTGCCGCCTCAGCAGCCATCGTGGGCTTTGGCTAATTACTATCGCGCGTACGCCTTCCCACCTAGGGCTATTACGGCAAGCGGTTGGAGGTGTCCCCAGGGGCGTTCGTGCAAGATTAATGAACCCCTCCAGTGAGCTGCATTTGCACGCTGATGTCCCCTACGTTGAGGCCAAGTGTGCATTTGTGTGCACGCCGGGTGGGAACACACCGACCCCCCTGCAAAGCCTCGTATCTCGCCCGCCCCCCCCCAGCCTTGGCACGTCCGCTGACCGAGTTCCCATGCCGAGGTTGGGGCCGTTGATTCTGGGCTCACCGATGTAAGTAGTAAATAATCACTCAAGTGGCCAACGTGTGCACAGTTCAGCCGAACCTCTCTGAAACAAACTGTTCGGTGACAGTGCAACCACTCACGGCGTTTCGTCTGAAATGGCCGTTTTTAGGGGTCAGTTGTCATGAGCTTTCGAATGAAAAAGAGGCCTTTTAACTTCGCATCAAGTTGAGGTACCTTTACAATATTTATGCTGTCTCTCTGGTACATATGCAGCATAAAACGAAGGTGTGGAGTCGAATTCCCGGACGGAACTTCTCAAACCATAGCATCAGAGTCTAAGCTCAGTTCAGCATTGTTGGGGTTGTCCACATTCACCCAGACAACGCAATGAATTAGCACTGAGTTTTATGACATCTATTCACACGATCACTGTTTAATGGTAATCCCGATGTTCACACTAACTAATCGTCACTCACTCTTGATCACCCTTAACTCATTAAATTACGATTGCCCAGGCGCAGCGACATTGAAATTTTGTGATCGGAAGCAGCAAAAGCCCTCTGTAAGAGGTCTTGTTAACGCAGTGTTCCGAGAAGTAGTTAGCGCGGTAGCCAAGACGTCCGATCATTCACACTCGGAGCCTTACAGCTGATGTAGGGCACAGAGCTTGAAGGTACCAGAGGAGCAATTGTGCCGGTTTGGTGTCCCTGTTAAACCAGAGACGGTTCTCTCCACCTCGTCAGAAGTTAATTAGTCTGGCGACAGTCTGGCAGGTCAATTCAGGCAGAAACGTCTAATCTGCTGAACGCCTCACAGGCATTTTCCGTTTATGCTATGAACGTCGTTTTAAATGATCGGAAGCACCACATCAATCTGTAAGTTAGACGTGAGGAGTGTCTTTTATGAACTAAACAGTATTCAGCAAGTCGAGCATTGTTATTACTGGTAGTTTTAAACCCAGGCAATTTTCTTGGTGAGAATTGTGAAGGGCGTTCAGATGAATTGCACCTGAATTTATAGCAGTAAAAAGAGTAAACATCCTCTACATTTGCGGACATCCTATGCCAGATTGTGACGAAGTTAGATCCTAGTTTTCAGTGGGGTGTCTCGTGAGCAGGGTGAAATTGCTGAAGCACGTTTGCTATGGCATCACGAGTTAGCATTTTCACGCAGTTCGTTCCGCAGAAGGAGGCCCTTCCAACTGAAATCGTATTGGCTATTCGGGGTTTTATGGGCTACCTCTATCGCCCCTGCAAGAGATGTACTCTCTTGTCGTTGGCGTGGCCACTTGCGTGTCAATGCTATTCACTGTCAGTATTTAATATCTTGCCTTTAGCTGTGTGTCTCGCTCTCACTTCAGTTTAATTTACTCGTGCATCTTTGGATACGTAAATTTTTGCACTCACAACACGACTCCGCCTCAGGCCTTCGCATTACCAACCGCGCTCCGCCGGTAGTCGGGTGTCGCATGAAATTGACACCGCTCTGGCACCACTGCCTTCAAGCCTCGCAGACGTTTGCCGCTGTCACACACAGCGGTGCATGGCGGCAGCAGTGCGTGTCTTTTACGCTTCACTAAGGCAATTAGTTTAAAGCAAATGCGATAAGCAAGCGGAGCATGACACTCACACACACACACACACGCACGGAAGATACGCAGTTGGCAAGGTTATTCAGTGCAATAGTTTGCTAGTGTACGCGAATTTGGGTCGTTCGTGGTACAAAACAGAGAGGTTGGACTTGTGAAAAACCGCTCAGAGGAGGCGTTGTGTGGAAATCACGGACACATGCTAGCTTCCGTGGTGGACCCGTCTTCCGATTCACATCGGAGGTGAGGCAATGGGTAGAGCAGTGATGAAGGTGTGTGCTGCCGTTTATGAGATAACGGGTTCCCATATATGGCTAAGGAATAAATAAGTAGAGAAGTGGAGGAAGGAGGAGGTGGAGAGTCCAGGAGAGGGCCAATGCGTGTCCAGGATCTGTGACCCGAATTATATCGAATTCTTCTGTAAAACAAACCATTCCGATCTACTCCACAACGTCGGCACCAAGTGTCCATAACCATCCACCAACCACTTAAATGGCTCTGTCTGGTTGAGAAATCGGTCATCGCAGTTTACGACTGGCCGGATTGTGAAGTCGTAAAGCATTGCGAGTGTCTTGACAACAATGAAACAGTCTGTACAGACTGATATGTTTAATAAATGTATCGACTTATCAAGACGACGCAGGACAACCTACCTCAATGACGTAATTATGCTTTATCACAGCACGGTAATATCCGCTTTCACACAGCTAATTCCCACTTGTATTCTTATCTTTTCCAATCACTATCTAACAACATGACGAAGGATTTACTAACGAAGGAATAAATGCAAATTTCAGATGGACCGGAAAGATTGTTATCTAATGAAAATACAATTCGCCGTGTTCTATGTAGGGAATAAATATATTTATAACCGTGCTGTCTTCTGCCTTAACTCGATAGCATTAAGTACACCTGCAAATTACTTATGGTGTGACTCAAGTCAAGCACTTAAAGTACCACTTTGTGTGTGTGTGTGTGTGTGCGTGGCGTAACGCCATTGGTCGTAAGACTTAGACGAGTGTTCCTGCCTTTATTATCCACCTCTTGGAGAATTCGGGGTTGATCTATGTAGACACAGGGAAGTGGGTTTCTTATAGCACACAGCACAATCACCACTAATTCGCTCCGCTTTTAGCAAAAGTCGCTGTAATTTCTTGTGGACACACCATGATGTGCATCATCGTTAACACCCACTGGAACCCGATGGCAAGAGAAGACGATGAAGAAACCGAATAACCAGTCTAACACAGTCATTCCACAACCTGCTCGGCGTGAATGTGTGTGTCAAACCGCCTGCGCCCCACTTAATCTTCCGAATTTCGTTAAGCGGTATTGTGGGAATTAAACTCGTGGCCGGTGCGAACAACGCCTGTGACCGGCAGGTCCTAAAATTACCACGATAACTGGTGACGAGATGATAATCTACTACCAGTAGGTGCCAAGCGCACGAAGATGCCAGCGAGCTGTGAGCCAGTGGAGGGGGTACACGGTTGCGCCAAGCGTTGAGCTGGTAATAAACAACCCTGGACAGGGAACTAATTAAAATGGTCAAGCCTCACGGCCGCGGGACATGCGGGCGTTCCGGTCGCTTGGGGAATTCGCGGGCGAGGGCTGTCTATGAGATCAGTGTGATGACGGCTGGCTGGGGGAAGGTTTCCGGACTAGGGATGACAGTGTTGGAAGTCAGGCTGAAGGAGGGCTGGCTTGGCTGGTTCCACAAACGCCTGTTTACGTCCACAGACCAAATATCGCCTTCTAACACAAAGCCCTGTTACTAGGTCAAATTAGAGCTGAATTCGCAAGTGGCTACGAGCTCAGTCCTGGTCGTTTTTCATCTGGACGGTAAGGTGTTTTGGCTGCAATGAGAAGAGAGCAGAGAGGCCTAAAATGAGTGGACACTCGAAGGACTGGCAAATGAACAATGCAGACTTGTAGGAATGGCAGCCTTCCAAATGCCAGTCTGACAATCTGATTTCTTGGTCCAGTCTCCTATGCACTTCAGCACAGTTTTATTACATGGAGGAAATGGTTTCTTACAAGTGAACTAATCTCGCGACTAATTTCCTGATGATTCATATGGCAAACAAAAATTAACGGAATTACAAGGCACTATAAAGTTATCCAGTGCACAAAGGTGGCTTGTCAGATTTACGCTATATCGAGAAGGATCACGCCTGGTTAGATGTAGATTGGTTTGAATGTGGTGAGGCTCCGTTTTGTGCCAGTGCATTGACCCAACTGGTGCCTAATGCTGTTGAAAAAGGCTGATTTGATCATGGCCAGGAGGTTGGACGTGTTTTTTTTCGCTGAAAGTGTTGGCGGGATCGGAGTGAGTGACCTCACGTAAACACAAATACACACACACGCAGCTGACAGCTGTCGCTAGGGTGGAGTTGCTACGCCGCTGATGTAGCGTCGGCGGCGGTAACGGGCTGGCGCAGGCACCGGGGCAAAGGTGTTGTGGTTGCCTAGGCCCATCCCCACCTCCCCCCCCACCATGGTCATAACTTCAAAAAGTGGAAAGAAGAAATTGTGCTGCGTTGTTGGAGCGTTGGTCACTCTTCCGTCTCCACTTAGGTCGAAGGAAGGTGACGATGGTTGCCAGACTGGTGACTTCCTCATAAGAGTAGAGGCGCGAGGTTGAGAGAATAAACGGCCAAGAAGTACACACAGAGATAGCGGGGATCGGGGCAGCGCGTTTTCCAGGCTGTCCGCTTTTGCGCACACTGTGTGACTTTAGAAAACTATTAGGTGTATGACTTAGTTCCTACAGACTTCATCTTCCAGCTTAAAATAGCGATATTTTCGTGGTCTTTCGATAAGATTGAACGCAAGGTTTCAGAACATCGAGGGAACAGTTTGAGTTGCAGAACCTCTCAGAAAACCAGGGTTTACGATGGCAGCTGATAAACAACACACTAGTTGACACGGCATTTTAAACGAATTCCAGCCAAGAAAAAAATGCTTCTAGCTCACAAGGGGAATCAATCTTGTAGTGTTCTTGTTGCTGGCGTTGGGTCCTTTAAAAAGGCGTAATTATTAGCGCAAACGTTTTAGCAGTGGTGACTTTGATCTTCGTGACCAGCCGCGCCCCGGACAGCAGCCTCGAAAGTACGAAGATGCGGGATTGAATGCTCTACTAGATGAAAACAATCGCAAACTCAACAACCGCGTGAAGGTCAGTTAGGAGTCACTCAAACAGCTATTTCCAAGCACTATTACCACCAATTGGGAGAAATTCAAAACTTTGAAGTTGGGTCCCACGAGTGTTGACCAAACGGAACCTAGGCCAACGTATTAACGCCCACCGGCAGCAAAAATAATACTTCTTGTGAAAATCGTGACGGATGATGAAAAGTGCATTTTTAACGAGAACCTCAAACGTAAAACGCCGTGGGTAGATCCAG
>UXSR01005348.1:0-75893 GCA_900604375.1 Mesocestoides corti | reverse complement strand
TCCGGCTACACGCATTTATTGCTCGCAATTAACTGAATGTGTCTGGACAGGAAATGGCTGCGTTGAGGAGTTATTGCGTCTTTTCGGCGGAGTTCAGACACTCCTGGACTGCTGCATATTTGCGCGTCAGCGCCTCTACAATTAGCGGCCTCAGCGCTAGTTGACACCTGACTACCGATTGGTTAGCTGAAATCTAACTATTTACTTGGACTTTATAGGTTTCAATCTCACAAAATTTCAAATTTGTTCGTAAATTAGTTAACAGCTGGACCTTGCCTCCTTAGTGTATGGCTTTTTTTAATAAAACACTTCTTATTTCTGCACAGAATCACCCTCAATCTGGGTGAAACTTGGCCATACGCGAAAACCTCGTGAATAAATGCCTCCTAACAAGCTTTCAACCAATCAGACAGCAACATTAACATTGGTTTTCGAATGCCATTCTAAGTAATTCGAGTTTACAGCGGCAAATCTCACCAAAAGGGACGTAGCTTGAATAACCTATATATAGAAATTACTGTTGTTTTATTGAGGTGTTGACGGAATTTTCACTTAACTTTCTCTAAAATTCGATATTATTTTGGGGAACTTGAATCTATGGGGGGGGGGGAAACTAATGTATTTTAGGAAAAGTGGATATCTGAGACAGAAGGCTATTTTTCACGAAACTATACTGATACACACACATGTGCATAACGTGGGTGGAAGTACGACAAATTCACACAAATTAAAACTCATGAAGCTGCAGACATTCACTAGTAATTATCTGGATTGTGTTGCGACGCGTGACCGGGCCCATTAAAAATGCACTCGTGTTTGTATTTTTTATCGCCTGCGTGAAAAGCTACCGTGTGATAACGCTGTTGATAAATTTGTCCTCGCAACGCCAACATAAATTTCCACCCTCAAATTAAATACCTTCGCGGAGTTTTCTCCCACTGAGTAGCTGTGAGTTTGAAATTTCAGATGTCAGATAAGGCAAACGTTATTTTGCATTCTCTTTCACTCGTCTTCCCTACGAGGTCCACTGACAATAAACATGCAGTTCTTAGAAACTATTTGAAGTCTCCAGAACAGAAACTCTTAGCTTGTATCTTAGATAGTTAAAAAAACTGTTTTTATATTTTCATATTCTGCAAAGCAACGTCTTTGTTTACGCCGACGACGTTTAATTGAAGCGGTCGCATGACCTGATTTAAGGGAAACCTTTTATTTATGCCGACCGCAATTTTGAATGTTTGTGAAATCCTAGCTCCCGATTTTTTGTGGGAGGTAATTAAATTGTTAACCCAATGTCACGAAAAATTGCAAGCAATTTGTTGAAATAATTACGAAAAGTCACTCTGATAGTGCTTGTCGATTGCAGCAGGACGAACCATGGATACTACAGCAGCAACCATTCAGAGGATTGTGTACCAACAGTGAATGGACTTTATCACTGTCTAGATACAATAATGTCGTTGCTTGGACCGTCAGCATGGCCTTAATCCTTTTCAAACGAGATCTGATCCAAAAGTGCTAAAGTTACTCCCTTAGTTTGCATGATTTTCGTCTGACCTTAAATGATTTCGCGATCGGAAAGTAGTTCTTTTGAAGTGGTGCCGAGGTGCATCAAAATGTTTTTATAATCATTATTTGCCCACAGACAAGAAAGGGCCTTGAACCTTTGTGTACTTTGCCTACCACAGGGCATCTGAAAACAATGCGCTTTAAAAAAACAATCTATCACAGCAAGAAGACAGCATTGATTGGTCAATTTAAATTTTCACCTTGTTTATTGATTGGTCTCTGCCCGCGCGCTTTGAATGTGCCTGCGTTCAGTTGAGTTGTGAATGCTGTCCGTTTTAGCGCCACCGCCTGCAAGCGGCTCGGGGGTGGATGACAGCCCAGAGGATGTTGACAATCCAGAGGACTCTACTGAGGTGGCCCACCTTACTATCCATGAGGACGACGACGTGGAATTTCACTGGCCGCTCGTCTATTCCATCTGCTACCCCACCTGGCACAATGCGCGAGTTGTGCAGCCACCGTACTTCCCATTTCCCCTTGTCTGCCCCATCGAGACGGCCACGATCGTTTTCAAAAACATGATGTTCGAGGCGGACAGTTTGCCGAATCATATTGTGGCTTTAGACGGTAAATTGGGTTGTTATTTTTAACTTCCTTTTGACAATTAAGGCAAAATCGACCATTTTGGCATATATCACGCAGCACTTTATACGAATTTTTTTGTCTCAGTCGTGTTTTTGCCAATATCACATCAAATGCAAGCAAATTCAAACTAATGTTGAATGCCTCAAAAAGAACTTAGTCTTACTCCGTAGCAGTAATGTAAAACTCAGTACTTCGTTCAATTGTCTCCATGTGTATTTATCGTTTATAGCAGATTTCACGGTACCAACAGTCGAGTCAAAACTAATCTAATGAAAAATAATCGGCAATTATCATCTGATTGCAGGGAAATATTGTCTAGATTACGATGCAGACAGCTTTTAAGTATGGCAACACTTACACCCACGTAATGCCCAGTCGTGGCGTGTATTTATAATCAACGCATCCAGCCAATTCTAATGTGTCTGAAGTTTACTCGAAAGTGTCCCATTTTGGTGTTCAGAGCAAGTTCTGTTTCACTGTACACTTTTCAATGGCCAGCCTTAAGCGACATCACCCACAAGTAACCACTCATGAGCTGGCCAGACCCGAAAACGATCAAAAACATTGCGTTTTGTGATTTATTATTGCCTGTTAGGTAAAATCAGTTGCTACGACTGCACACTCAATGGAAGTTGCTTCAAACACACATGTCAGTATTTCAGGAATGTAAGACGCCAATGAGAAGAACCTCGTTCTTAGTCCTTTAATGACTCATTGTAGATTGCCTAGGACTGGAATAAGTCCAGTAATGTCCTGTCATAAGTTTCTGTTTAAAAAGCTACTGTTAAAGAAAGTCCAGCTGAATATAACCTTAAGAATACTCTTTGTTCTTTAGTAAGTTCTTTTATTAAGTAAAATTTAGTTTACTAACGTGTACCTGATGCAAACACATGCTTTGTTACTTGTAGGTTTTATCCCGAACTCAAAAGACCATGAAACTCCCTTTGTGCCTGTGAGACAAATGGTAAATGCCTACTTAATTGACTAGGACAGTTTTGGTCTAGTAACTGAGGAATCTGGAACAGTGTTTAGAGCTGATTATACATTGTAAAAGACTAGCCTCAAGTTATGCCTTGTAGAACGCAAAAACGTTTAAAAAAGGGTCGTGAATTCGGCTAAATCTGGCCCTTAATAAACTCACAGAGTGGCACAAAAGGTACAGAGGTGTAGCTTTGATATCACCTTAAAACAACGTAACACTGTACCATTGAGACAATTTTTTACATGCGTACAGTAGTGATTAGCCTCTGCGAATTTGTTAGGCTGCATTGATGCCTACGACTTGTAGCTAGCGTCTCCAAAACGCACACAACCACGAAGAGGTAATATCAGCGACTAACACTTTGGATTTGCACAAGTTGCTTGTTTTCTTGTCCACCTGTTGCGATTATAGGCATCTGGTGTGTTGGCGCCAATTAGTAACTCCCACACTTATCCAATAGCGCCCAAGGAGGCAAACGACTTAATGACCAAAATTGCAGATGGTGCTGAATCGTGAACTAGAGTCCTGACGAACACCATAGCAGAATGATGTCAAACGTGAGCAACGTCACAATGGAAGATAATCGGCATGAGTGGTGGCCTACTAAATTGCCATTGTGTGAAGAAAACTGATAGCCATGGGAAAGATTTGACACACCCGCGATACGCAGGTACGCTGAGAAGAGTACGAGGACCAGATGAGATGGTGACGCGGTTGTTTGCCACACAACTTGATCGTGCTTGCACGTGAATACAGGCCCAGGTCGAATGTGTAAAGGCCAGGGGACTAGGGCTAATGAGGAGCAGAAAACGCAGAGACGCGTTATGCGTCTTTGTTGCGGGGACGTAAAATCACGTGGTCCACGACAATGTATGAGCGATTCACCTGATACTTATCACTTTTTATCAATTGAGTGGCTAGGTTACCTAACATTGCGTACATAAATTAAAGATTCAGTTCGTGGTTTCGTGTTTACGATCGCTGAAGATCAGGTAGTTTTCTCGTAAATCAAAAGATCATGAAAGGTGCTGCTATGGAATAACTTGTTTGTTTAAAAACGACCAACTTTCACCCCAGTCCAGCTAATTAAAATGCTCACAACGTGGAATAAGTGTTTACTGGCTCACAAATGAAGTCCCTACATTGCACTACGAAATTCCTTAACATAAGTTACCAATGTTTGTTGAAAGGCAACGTCTCAGAGAGGCGAATATCAGAATATTTTTCATGCTGTCCAACTACTGACTCTTTATAATTGTTCCAGGAACGAGAGAACAGCCAGGAATATTTCGCACAAAGGGAGTTTGCCATGTTAATGGCAACCGTTTTTGTAAGTCGTTGCCTGTTCGTTCGTTCTTTTCCCGCCAGTCGACTCGCTAATTTGTACCCTAGAGTAGCTGCCGTTAACAAAAATTCAAATGATAAATCGTAACCTTCTAACTGTGATTTAATAAAGTCGAAAGGCTTCATGGACGCTAATTGCCTCAAGATATTTAGCCTTTAGTGAACGTTTAAGCAGCCAAATGGTCGTAAGGTCCTGCTCGCATCCGCACGATATCATCAAATAGACGGAAATACTAAACTTGCAAAATCGTAAGAACACTCGAAAATAATCTACTCACTACTGCCAGATGATGAAACAGCCTTTCACAAAGGATTACTTTGTTCTTCATGTAATTAGAAAACTTTATAGGCCTTTTAAAACAACTCCACGAGTGCAGGTAAAGAAACTTGCTTGAGTTGTCAGAGATCTGTGATCATAAGGCTGATATAACTAGAGTTACCACAAGGTATATGTCATGGTAACCTCATATTCTTATCACTACTTTGAATCGCAAATGTCTGTCTCTGCTTAAGTAGTAAGCATTGTGCTTCTTAAATCAGGGTGAGGATTCAGACCAAAGCAGCGACGCGTCGATCTCAGTGCTCCGGCGGCCAGTGAATGCCTTCACAGGCCTCAGATTCAGACTGCACATTCCAAAAGACGAGATGGTACTGGCGTCGAAGTCGCTCATGGAGCTAGATGCCACCTGCGACAAACGAGTGGGTGCTCTGCTAGAAGGAATTCGTCGAAAAAAGGGCAAGATGGTGACTCTGGGGAAACACAAGACGAGAATGTCGCTGTTAAAGAATTTTGAACAAAAATGTAGGTTACCTCGTCCTCCTAGACCAGAATCATGAAGTAAATATCAGGAGCTATTCGTGCAACTGCGTCTCAAAATATTTTGACACTATTTTTATTTTATTTGATGATAAACTTTACGATAAGCAGGCTTTGTCCGTGAGTGAGATTTAATTTCGTTGTGTACGTTACCTTCAAAATAGGCCCCAGTTTTCTTGTTTTCCTTTTTTAAAAGTAAAACACAAGGTAGCTTGGGATACTGTTATATCCAAAAAAGATTTCGCAAAAATTGTGGATTGGTGCAAGAACTTCATTTACTCCAGACAAAATAGAGACTAGTATAGAACATTGGACAAAGTGACAGAATTAGTTGTTGACGCCCTTCAACACTTTGCTTCACCTCTAGTTAAAAGAAGATCCCCGACGTCGATCATAACTTCCCGGCCCAGTTCTTCCGAGTCGGTTAGAGATCCGGAGACCTTGAATGACGACGATATGACCGGGGCCCTCTACTTGCTGAAACGCCAACTCCGCAGTTCAAAAAAGATGGCTCAGAGAATATCTGAGACTCTGAACCGCAGCAAAATTTCAATTCAAAAACTTCGAGCATATTTAGGAGGAGATCGTGAGACCACAGCCTTCCTAAACACCATAACCAAACCACGCTGGATCATGACGCTGCTGCAAGGCTCCCTCGAGTCGACCTCGAGTGTCATGCGTTGTCTGGAAGCTTACCAGAACTCAGAGCCGGGCTCAGAGGAGCACACGTCTGCTGTTGCGCTCATCAGTGAAGTCGTCGGGAACGAAAACTTCCTGAAGATTTTCCTGCAGAGATTTTCACAGCTGAGAAAGGAAGTGACGGAGGGTTTGGCAATGCTGACTGGTGTCACATTGGAGGAAATGGGACCGATTGTGCAAGGCTGCCTGGAGGATAGCCAGGCACCGCTCAAGAAGCTGGAGTTTCTGACAAGTGCGCCCGCCGACACCATTCGAAACCTCTTCGAGGCAATCAAGAAATGTGACGAGGCCGAGGTCGAGTCGAACGCAGAGGTCATTCGTGAATTTTACTCCAAAAAGGTCGTAAGTGCACTTCATTTATACCTCTGAGAGGCATTATAAGGATGGATTAGAGGTAAGCATGATGAATGGTGGTAAACCTCTAAGTCCCAATATTTATTCCATTGACTTAACAGGAGATTAAACTTAACCACGCAATGAGATACGATCAGGGCTCAGACCTTCATTTTTAATGGAACTCAAATATTTTTTGATAGAGCATTATACCTGAACATTTATACTTGCAAGTACATTCACATTAATCTAATCACTTCTGAAAGTTATGCTTAATGCAATCCGTTAGTTTATAACAGACGGACACAGTTTGGGCTGAATTCAAGTAGATGTATTCCGCTTATCACAATTCCGAAAGTTGTTCCTCTTTATTTTTATATGCTTAGTCTCGTCACGTGTGTAAGTACGAGGGCAATGCAGAAATTTACAAATATTAGGGTAGGGGATATTTAAAAAAATTGGTTATAGGTCAACGAAGTTAACTACCATGCCAAAAGTTCTAGCCACGTCGCAAGTTTTGGCACTTTATAATCCAATCTAATCATGTTTTAAGCATGAATTGGAAATTTTTGCGGATTATTTGGTTCTAAGGTTGTTTTAAAAACCAGTAGCTGATTGGTTAATATATGAAACTGTTGCTATCATTAAGACCAAACAAAGGAATTACTCCTGTGCTTTTAACCCTTAGGAAGCAGACGAGGAGCAAGCAGCGAGACTGGCTCGCGTTAACGACAAACTTACATTTCACAAAGCCAAAAGTGAGGAAGAGCAAATGGAAACACCGAAGAAGACTCCTTTTACCATTGCCCTTCCTGTAGAAGAAACTAAGGTTAAGGTTGAAGAAACTAAGGCTGTACAGGCACCACCGACACCAACTTTACCACCACCACCACAACCACAACCACCATCTTTGCCATCTCCGGAGGAAGTTGAACAGGGGAAGGCAATTCAAAAGAAGAGCAAGAAACGAGGCAAAAAGGAAGTGAAAAAAGAAGAAGTTAAAGTAGAGAAGAAGCCCATCGAGGAAGAAGACAAGAAAGATGACGGGGGAGATGGTGATATGGATGACATTCTGCCAATCCTCGGCGACTTATACACCATGACAGAGGAGGCGCTGAGCCAGCAACTTTTGCTAGACGAGGTGCTAGTAGACAGCGAGGATGAAATGATAGCAGACAGCTCAAGGACCGGTATGGACACGATGGATGCAACCTTTGCGTCGATGGAGGTAAACTTAGCCTTAACTCCTAGACATTCGCCAGCCCCAGCGAGATAGAAAATTCATCTTGCAAACTAAAGGATGACACCTTTCGCAAGGCTGTTCTGGTCGTGATATTAAGGACATTTACACAATCTAAAAGTCTAACCAGTGCATCTGATTTTAACCTCGTTATGTTGCTCTGTGAAGTCCAAGTCTCCTGTATAGCTAAGACTTTAAATGACTAGAAGTGATCTGTGCCCTCATGCTCAATCCAAGCTGGATTTTTCGTTGGTTTGTTCTTAGCTCCAAAGCATATGTTTTGGGCTAATGCATTCAGTTATTTTTGGAATTGTTAAGGGCTTGGAAATCATGGAGGACGTCGTCGTCCTGCATTCCACAACATCCACGGTCAGTGGGCCAGATAAGATGGAGCTCCAGAGGGCTGTGTCTACGGGTGAAATAGATATTTCCAAGAAAGACCCACTCAATGTTGCGCTGAAGATGGCAGGGGAAGTGCACCTGCGTAAGTTTGTGTTGCAGGTAATATGTGTGACACTCATAAATGCCAAAGTTTTTAACCCTGGCAGACATCAGACAACTAAACATCGGTCATACTAAGTGCAACCCTCACTAACAACAGTTTATCTAGCAGTGGTTCTCGTCAAACCATTTCAACTAGCTGGAAAGTAGAAAGACTGATTCACGTCCAATATCCGGTCGTTGCAGCCTCACACAGGCGTGCCTCTTTTCACGGCGTGCTCGTCAATCACGCGAGACTGTCTGCTCATTCACTCCCCCGCATGTACCACCACTACGCGCTCTATCCATGTGACCTTTCAGACATCTCAGTTTTTACTACCTTTACCTCTAATACACGCAGACGACAGCACGAGTTCGTCGAGCTGCCTAGTAAACGGTCTTCTTCGTATTCGTAGACATCAGAGTAACGTTTTCAGGCTAGATGCACACGTTGATCTACCTGTTTACAGGGGGTGGAGTTGGTGCTTCAGTTTGAAGGATGAATGGGCCTAAATGCACCATTCAGTCTCCCTATCCATGAAGCAATACACTTTGTCATGGAAATCATGTATCAGGAAATATATGAAGTGTTGCTGGTAAAATTAAAAACCTGGGATTTGGATTAAAACAGAATTCGGTTCTGTTCTGATTACTTAAAAAGGAAAAAAGTGTACATTAAAGGCAAGCACACAAAATCGGCTTTTGCAGTTAGGTGTCCGGAACAGCGATTATCCAAGACAGCTTATCATCAATTTCCTCCATTTTTAGCTAACGAGGCATACATCGTCGAAAAGAATTGGACCAGTATTAGTGGTAAGAAATGCTATTTGTCGGATGAATTGAACCAAGGGCAGCATGTCTACTTACCCTTAATCTCTGCAGTTCCTGTAATTTTTGATTCACAAGGAGACAATTGGTTTTAAAGCCCCTTGTTTCCCAATTTGGTGCATCAGTAAGTGAAATTATGACTGTGTTCTGGAAAATTTATGTGGTGCGGAGTAGATAAGACATTAAGACATAAGAGAAAATCGTTTGAGGTTGTGGGTAAAAAAATGTGAAGTGCTTAAATGCTTAAAATGTGTTGGCTGTTTAATTCATGCTATTAAGGAAACATTCGGCTTCACTAAACACTTAAAAACTTGCGTTACTGACAAGCTCACAATGAACTTTGTGCAATGTACAATTTCAGACCATTATTTGTGTCCGTTTAAGTAAATCAAACGCACATTTGCGCATCAATTTGTTTGCCTCGTCTTTTCTCAAAAGACAACATTGACGGGACCGTCTTCAGCAATGAATCGCACTGGAATTTCAAGAAAGTACTAGTCTGATTGCCGTACACAATTGTCTGTATTTTTGCATCCTTTAGCTGTTCTACACCGAGAAGACATCAAGCTGCTTTTGACCAGACTGGAAGAGCGGGTAAGGATCTTTGTGACCTAAGAAGAATTTTCATAGGTATTTGGTTGCATCAAATGCAATCATTCATCTTCTCCCATTTCACGCATGCTGAGTCTGCTTCGAGCGCATTGAAGCGGCCGCATGTGCTAGTGATTAAGTGGCGTTGCCGCAGCGGAGGGCAAAGAGGGCTGGATGTTTGTGGCACGGCCTGTCGACTTCGATTGAAGTCCGGCCACTTGGTTGGTTCCTGGTGCCCATCATGTGTAGCCAAGATCATCAAAGTCGCTGATTTGCATGGTCTCAGGCCAAACTGATGCCTATTTGAGATTTATCACTTAACCAGTCCAATCTCTGGACGATGGGTTTGTATAAGTCCCGCTGTTGGGTTTGTCCGCAGATCTAACGTTTACCAGATTGATGTCTTCCGCGTCTGACTTTCAAAGGGAACTCGCAGCTTAAATAACCTCGACTTTAAATAAGTGTGCCAACTAATGTGAAGGCCTCGACTCCTAGGGAACTGTTAAATTCGTCTGAAGTTGCCGTCATGCCTAGAAATCTCCCAGTTTCTAATGCATGGTAAATCTGGTAGTAGCTGACTACACAAATTATCGTGGAACAGCTAAGTCGACCTAGGTTGGCTGCCAATAAGCAAGTTAAATGCAAAATAGGTTCATATTATATCCATTTGGGCATTTTGGCTATTTCGAGGTAACGAATTTCACGAAACTTGCCAAAAGCAGGCAAATTTGGCGCGTATTAAGAGGGGACTGAGACGTAGCAATTAACAATGCCGTCATCATCATCATCATCTCGTTCCAGGTGACTCAGCTGGAGAGGGCGGTGTCGTGCGAGGGTTTCCTTGAGCCAGACATCGTTCTGGAGCCCAACCGAATCGTGGCGGTCCTCATTCGATCGGCTGTCGGGGCACCTGCCAAGCGGCTGCTTGAATTTATCGACCAGGTGGCAATTCTGAGACTGTAAGCCCACTCACCTTATTTACAGGGGGGGGACAGGAAATGTGTACGCACAATTTATTTTACAAGCAGTTGACTGTAGACATTATCACCTCGCAGAATGTTTCGAAACCTGCAGACGGTAGAATCGTAACCCCCTCTAATGTCAACTCCTTTATGGCAAACTCGGTCGAATAATTTATGTGGATTTACATTTGTGGTTACTGGCTTTAGGTCAACATGCCAAAAAACGTCCCATGCGCTCATGATGTCGGGTGAGACAAATAAACATGTGTAATGCCATTCCCAGACGGCGGTGTCGTTGCGAATTAGAAAGACCGGTTCATGTATCTACAGCCACATATTTAGTTAGCTGGATTCTCTTTAGTGAAGGACAAATTTTAGATGGTGCAAATAGAAATAAGGGTTGTTAGTGTGTGAAAATACACACGTTTAGTAACGAAAGGCTTTCCATCACCCAAGATCACTATTGTGAAGTTAAATTTGACTCCTAACAATAAACCGATCAGCTATTAATTTTCAGTTTAAACTCGTTGACGCATTTTAGATAGTGTCGGTCTTTGCAAAACCGCGTCTTGAACAACATCACCATCTGTGTCCCGATCAAAGTGGGCTGCTGAATAGCCTTAACCAATATTCCTGTAATTTGCCTATTTTCCCAGTGGATTTTGTATAGTTCATCGTCTACTTATGTAACATTAATTTCCCTAATTGCTATGTTATCTGTGCACGAAGTCAAAGGGTTCTTTGTGACACAGTACGACTCTTCAATTTCGATCAGATGTAACGATACAGAGGTTCAGATGTTACTCACCACCGTAAGTAGTATCTGAACCCCTAAAGGTAATGCATGGCTAATCATATCAAACTATATTCCACTCTAAATGGTGGATTTTCTTGGAGTAGGTAATTTTTAAGTCGACGGCTTCTAGCATGTGACGCTTGGAAATCACTCCGGACATCATCGAATTGGAAATGACACACTGTACAGTCCCCCATTTGGAGAAGCTGCTAAACTTTTCCAGTATCTTTTTATCGGTTAAATATCGTTTAACTTGTAGGAACTTTATAATCAACGACAGTGTTAAGGTGGCCATCAGAGACCACTGGGAGCTGATATACCACGAAATTTCCCGAAAACTAAGACTCGGTGACGAGGATGATGAAGAAAAGCAGATTTACCTGGAGGCGGGCAAGCAAATAACCAACCAACTCAAGAGTCTAGGCGTCAACACATACCAGTACTTGTCCCATCTTAGAGTAAGTTGACATTTTTAACTGCCAGGAGACTTCCAATTAGAAGTGGGCTCAAAGAATGCTGATGTAAGTTCCTAACAAACCTTGGTAAAAATCTACTGAAAAATGTTCGATCGTTCGCGCCCAATTTAAAGTGATAGGGTGGTATTTTTGAATTATTTGAAAAATACGAAAACCGATGAATTTCCTACTTGGCCAATTTTCAATAAAAGTTGCCGTTTTCCTATAAGGTGTTGCTGTCAAGGCAAGCTAACTTCAAGCGTACGTGCGATTACACTCTAATAGGCAAAAATGAAACTAATTATCTAAGTGATGCTCTATTTAATGATTATTGTCAATTGCGTAGTCGGGATCGACAAACTTAGTCTGCCAATGAGTAAAATGTAGCTGTTGATATTATGCTCTTCGTCCCACAAAGGCCTCGGCGACGCGCAAATCGATGGCATCCACAGTTGAGATCCGTCAGGAAACTGTGCCGAAACCTCCCGTAGTCCCAAATGTTAATCTGGGAAAAATGCTCGAAGTGATGCAGGAGAAAGTAAAGAAGGGTGGTCCCCTGAAGCCCACTCGTATCATTAAATACTTCCACATTGCTGAAGGCTTCACCTCAAAAGGCCGGGTGGTCACGGACTGGAGCAGCTCACAGTATTCGACGGACGATTCAACACTGTCATTATCAACAGAAGTATCAAGTTCTACCGAAACAGCGAGCACTTCACCCAGGTCGCCTAAGGTTCATCAGGCGCCCAATATTACCGATGCCAGTTGGCTTTCGGATGGAGCGTGGGAGTCCGCTGATAGCATTGAGAGTGACGACGAGGCCGTTTGGACGCCTAGTAAGGACCACACAGACGTCCCGCACCAACCCACCGTTGCCTTTTACGATGTCGATGACATCGGTGAAGAGGCCATTCTAAAAGAACTTTACAGCCTCTACGGGAGTGAAACACCAAAGAGCAGATCCAGTTTGATTAGACTGACAAGTGAACTTATGGAGAGAGCGAAGAGACAGGGCCTTGTTAGCGCTGAAGCCCTGGCCCAACTAGACAGGTGAGCGACTGCAAAAACCACGTGGCCTTGGTACTGAAGTGAAGACGCTTAGAATTCACCTTTAAGTACTTCGACGACCGTAACACCAGCTAAAGGCCCATTTTTACACAACTTAAAATCAAAACAGTTGTGCGTTAAGGTACTGTGACCTTCAATAGACATTGGCTTTTCTTCACCACATGCCAAATGACAGGGCAGGTGTCAATGTTAGGCAAGATATTGGTCGTAGACTTCCTTTTCAAAAGGTGTCGAAGCGACCTTCAAATAGATTAGCGAACTTCTACCTATTTAATTTATGCTTTCAAAGCATATATGACTCTTGGATGGCTCACGCCTGCTTAATCTCCCCGATTTTCATGCTCCTACCAATAGGTGAACTACCAAAATATCCCCAACCGACTTGGAGTGGATTTTTGGAAGGCTTATTAAGATTAGATTGTCTTCTTGAAGGATCGAATGCCTCTACCTTCCTCCCTATCCCTTAGTTGGGGACATTTTGTCGTGAACAATTTTGGATCTTGTTGCTTGTCATTCACCCCTTCTTTCTAGTCTGGCTATATTCAGTCTATTCTCAAGCGTTTTCCTTCCTGTCTTGTAGTCCTTCGTCTTCAAATATTAATGATTTGCTGTCATAGTAGCCGAAAATGCGATCCGAGTGGCATCACTATGACTTATATGCAAATAGGATAATGTGATATCAAACTTCAAAACGTGCTTTGCATTATACTCATTTGGAAGCGCTAGGCAAAAATGTTATTCATTTCCATCTGTCTAATATCAAATACCGTTTTGCTTATCACTTGGATAAACTGCCTTTCAACTTGTTTTCATTATTTCACTAAATTTAATTAATTAATTTTAAGTTAGTTAATCAGTTTATAGCTAATAACTTATAAATTTCTATGAAACCAAGTTGTCCTACTCGCACTAACATATACTAGTTCGATTGGCTGAATAATTAGTCATTTCTACATTTTTGTGGTTTAGATTTACACGTTTCGCACTTACATATGACTTGTTATGAAATTCGAGTCCACTCAGTTGATTGGTGCATCTTCCTTTAGCTGTGTGAAAAAGTGCTTAAATGTGTCAGTAAATTTCGCTTTCTAAGAAACGCCTCTTTGCTAATCCTTTCTGAAGATATTTCTTGCCCGAAGAGGAGTCGGAAAAAACTGTGTCAGAAGTTGTTCTACGAATGGAGAAGGATGCGGATGACGAGGAAGAGGAGGAGGAAGATGAAGATGTGGAAACAGGGGAGGGGGTAACACCTCGTCCCAGCATTCTTAGCAATGAGGAGGTTGGGGAGGAAGAAGACTCGCTGGAGGCACGGCTGATGCGATTCCGTAACCGTGGACCCAATCTGGAAGTTCTGATGAAACAGCTCCCAACGGTAAACCGCGAGCAATTCCATTTTTCCCTAATCCTTATAGACTCACTTGGGGCTCTTCCACAACCACCACACGAAGTAATTGCTGTTGTCGTTGATGCGAGACCTTTGCACGCAAATTCATAACTGGGGTTTTTGTCGAACCGCCCTAGGTTCTTTTCGGCATGGTTCCTCACCAATTAGGTAGTGCCGTTCAGGCAACATCAAACGAGGCAGCAGTGCTTAGATGTGATTGGCAATAAAACTGATATTCTCTTAATGACTACATTATGTGTCAGCAGTGTAGGATTTTTCTCTTAAGATAAATAAATATGTCTAGCGTTGCGGCGAATCTTTAATAGGTTCAGAAATAGATAGATGACTCTAAAAAATTCCAAGTCATAGAATATTCCTGCGTTTTTCTTGTGTTTGTTTACAATCAATGTTCTTTTAATTTGCAAGATGTGCAAATGAGTAAAGCCATTAGAGCATCATTTAACTCTAACGTAATTTTGCAGGTGACTATTAAGCCACCACTACCGCCATTAGACGAAAATGTGGTCAAGTTCCAGGTGCAAGTCACCCTGGATGAAGTGAAAAGCGGCTACAGGGAGCAGATGAATTTCAGTCCAATTCAAAGAATCCTTTGGATTACACTACAAGAAAATGTGGACAATCGATATGAACTCTTCTTGCGTGTTGCAGATCTACTAAAGTAAGATCCACTAAATCCGCCAGATGAGGCCCTGTCATTTGGGGTGATCAGAGTGCAGTGGTTTTAGCAAAACCCACCCCGTTTTTGACCCGAACGACATGAGTCAGGTCACCTACACTAGCGATTTACGTCTTCACAGGTCAGGCTGATCGTTGATGATCCAATATTATATTGAAACTTTTGTAAACGTGATCACTGTAGAATGAGCAAAAAAGTATATTAGTTATCCATAACGGTACAATTTCATGCTGCAAAATTGTCCGATTAATGCACACCAGCTTTGTTCTGGCTAGAAGCTGGGCGTTTTCGCATTAAAAAAAAGAAATCGGTAAGACAGAGTAATTGCGTCCTACGAAAGGAATTTAACCCTCGAGGATTGAAAGAAACTTTTCCCTATGGACTCAACCCACGGGTGACAAATTGAGCTTTTTTTCCAGACGCGACCAGTTCTCAGAAGAGGGACGCGCTGCCGTCATTGAAAGCGTCCTCATGGATGTGATGGATCTACTACCCCTGTTGGAGCCTGAGGTTGAACTCGAGGAAAGCCACCGTTATGCAATTCACGACCAACTCAGGATGAACCTTGATGTTCTTGGATGGTTCAAAGTCGACATCTCTGAATATGAGAAAAAGCTGGAGGTTGGTTTTGCAGTCTGAAGCCGACTGAAACCACTATGTTAATAGAACTTGCGGCTTTCGTGGGTTTAACCGAATCTGAACTTGTACGCTTGTAGTTAGATGACTGGGCACATAACTGCCTGCTCCACGCCCGGCGAGTATGCAATAAGCTACCACTAGAATTGACCAATCACGTAGAGAGCAATTTTTAAGGTTTCTCCGCTTGTTTTTAGCACTACTTGTTATGATTTTTTGGGATTTCAGATCATTTTAGCTTGTTTAACAAAGTCTGTTTATTTAACCGTAGGATTTAATACCGCTCTGAGATTCGTGATAATCCCCCTTCAGCGCATTTGTGCCCGTATTTATTCCCCAGTGGACATAGTTAATGCAAATAATGCATTTATTTTCTTAACAGGAATTTCCCGAACTATCAAAGTTTGGCAAGGTAAATGAGGAATGACGTGATTTCTTTCAGTTATCACTTGCGAGGTATATTTTGTTGAGTTACTTTTTGCTCTCGTTTGAAGCCAATTTTTCCCAAGGACTTCCAACACCCAAAACTTCTGAAAAATGAAGGTAGGCCATCTTAACATGGTACAATTGCTCCTGCTTTAACTTGTAATCATCATATTGACAGTTATCATTGGGTCTTTTGGGCATTTTAAGCTTTTGCGAAGCTCTTGTGCTTTAAACCTGCTGCACTGCTAGCAAAGCAGCCAGATAGGACACTCGTGAACTCATTACGGAAGGTGATAGTATTTGCCAGCGTCACGACTGCGTCAGCTTGCTGTCAGGATTTGCTGTAGTGGGCCAGCCTACGACTAAGTTGGGTTCTAAATGCACTTTTCCTCTCCGTGAAACGAAGGTGATGGGGCAAGCAGAACTAAAGCACATCACGGGTCTTTTGGAACATGTAAAACGACGGTTGCGTACACCCACACAATGGTCGGTATTGTCACTAAGTAGAGCCAAATATGCTCACTAAATCCACCAAGAATTGCAACTTACGTTGGGGTTTAACCAGCTAATTGAGGTCTGATTACTTCGAGAAGTATAAAACGATGGGAGGCGCCAGAGATGCAGCTAAATTTAGTACTGTGTTTACTGGGCTGTAAGTGCGCCTAAGTCACTTGGGTGCACGTGGGGAAAGGGTGACAGGCGAGGTTTGTGGGGTGTGGGTTGACGTCGGGGCGGGGGAGCCAAAGTACACATGGACGGACCCAAATAACGCGTGTGCTGGGATGGGCGACCGAGAATCAGGAAATGCGTCAGCAGAGACACATAGATTTGAATTAATGCGACTCTCACACTCCCCACCTGGTGACGTCCAATAACCATTCAAGAATAAGCACCATACACCCGGTTTATTAATGCAGTTAAGCAGTTATGCACACATTTTTTGTCTTGATTAGATAAGCGCACCTAGGTTAAAATCCCCCAAGGTATTTTGTCTCTTTACACTCCGATGATCTTCCACAACGGCTTGATATACTGCTTATTATCCCACCTAAGAGTTGTGTGTTTTCCAAAGTGACAAAGGTCTACCTCCCGCAAAAGTATCTCAACTTTGTGCCAGAGGGGATGAAAACGTTTTTGAAAACAGGTTCGCCACCCCCGTGGCATCTACTCATTTTCAATCCACTTGAGAGCCTTCGCGACAGAGAGGTCGTTGGCGAAACGGAATCTGACCTCATTCACGACAAATTCGAAGAAGAGGCAGAGGATGGTGAAGTTGAAGATGAGCGACCGGTGACACCAATTGTTGAACTGCTCACAGATGATATCAGAGAACAAATGCGTGATGTAAGGACAAGTTAGAATGCGTAGAAGTTGCTTAAACAGCTGCAGGTAATACTGTAATGTTAGAAAAACCGATGCTTACCCAGCACCATTGGAAATTAAAAGTCACCTTCTGAAATGGAAGGTATTTTCAGCATGCGCCACTGACTTAGCAGACAAGTAAAATCAGGTTGTAGCAGATATACTTGACATTTATGTGATAGCGCTTATCATTTTGAAAGTTCAGTGGTGATGTGTTAGTTAAAAGTCATTTAAGTTAAATCCCACAACGCCGTTATATTCGAGGCCTTTATGTAAGATGTGCACGTCCTTCTGCCTTCAAAGGGGTTGTCCATCGTACACACCAACAACCTTGTTGTACCTTAACTAGTGCTAAAAAACTTGCAATGTCTCTACCCTTTAGCTGTCAAGTGTGCGCATTTTTATCAAACGTACTTTTCCGTGACGACAGCGTCACAGCATTTTACATCATTTTGTGAAGCAAGCGGTAAACAATTGTAACCGTTCGCACTTCTTGCATTAGTCAATTTCATTATAGACTTGTGTTAAAATGAACTACATTTATTTTTGTTCACTTATTTCTAGACCAACATCTTTAAAAATATTTGTTTGGTTTTTTTGCTTTAAGGCGGTTTTCGAGAAGGTTTTCCGAGAGGACTTGATCCAGATTTACAACAGGTTCAGAGAGTTCAAGTTATCAGATCACTCTAAGCAGTTCGACTTGCTCCAAGTAAGGAATATTTTGAGCTAGCTGTTTATATTACTTAATGCCACCTTGAGTAGTTCTGAAGGAATCACATTAATGGTCGCAAATGCCATTCGGTACTAACTACGTCCATTAAAATTAATAACGCAGGTCAAGGCTTATCTATTTTTCAATTCGGCAAACTTTTATCGCTTATATTGGGTAGACGATTTTCGAGGAAGGATTTCACAACAAAATGTCGCCAACTCAAATACGAGCGGCTAAAATTGGAGCGTATCTGAGGTGGCGCAAAGAACGCAACAACACGGCTGTAACAACCGCACGATGTCTATTCGCCATCGCGCCAGAAACCGTTGAACAGGACAGGGCATTTCTGGAAGAGGTGGTGAAACTGGTGAGGTACGCTGTGGATTACTGGGGTAATGTGTTTGGGCGACTTTTTCGCTGCAGTTCTAGCTAATTTATTGGTTAGTGGTATGGTAAGAGGCTCCGTTGAAGGATTTACTTTGCGTGTTTTCATGAAATGACTTATTAACCAACAGGAATCTAGTATTTATATGTACGAGTAAATTCTACATACCCACACTTAGTACTTTATTAATTAAAGTGACGGCCAGCTATTAAATTAACGTTGGTAAATTTAGATCAGATTCCGATAAAATCGGAAGCAAACAAACTGTTAATGCTGCACATCTTATGCGAAGTGGACGGTAATTTTGTAGAGCGAAGGCACTCAATGACGAGCTCCAGTCCCTATTTGTGAGCTGTGAATTGCAAGACCTAATCGATCTCATTCCGATGGCGTTGAATAAGGATGAATTGTCAAAAGACGACCGGCAGATGGCCTATAACCAGTGCCAAGCCAAAATGGAGGTGCTGCAATGCTTCAATGTCCCAATTACAGAGTTCGGATGGAACCTCAAGGTAAGGCCTGTGTGGCCGCCCTGCAAAATTGTCATGCTTCGTTAACTTGTCAGCAGCCTATGCATCTTCGAAAGAGAAAATTGGGACGTGCATTTTAAAATGATAATTGAACGAGGTTCTTGTCAGGTGAAAATACTGCAAATATAAGAGCCTCAAATACTCCGCAATCAAAATTATCAAATATCAACTACTTGTTGATAACCAGATATCCACAGTTTTTGCTAAATCGATTTTTGAAAGTGGTCTTGCATTTTTACAGCGAATTAAATCGCGTGTTTAAATATCACCATTGAAAAGGTAATTTTAACTTGAGTTCTAAGACGCTTTAGCCATGCTGATCGCAGTAGTTAAATGTAGTGACACAGGAAAATAGAGAATCAAGAAGTACATATTTGAAAGATCGGGAAATGTGCTTATTGTGGTGCGACTTCTGTGCAAACTCAACTGAGCTAGGTGCTCTCAATTAAAAGTCTGCCTTAAGCGGACCGTTTGTGGCCACGAAATAGCCTAAAATGCGACAAAATCACTACAAAAAGAAAAAAAATTAGAATCAAATGCTTTCACTATAACAAAGAGTCTTTACGGAAAATTGGGCCCGCCTCTAGCCAAAAAGTGCTTGACTTATAGCACGTAGCAATATGTGGATAACACATTATCAAACAAGTTGTGTAAAGCTTTAGTCTGGGGGCACTTCGCGGTTTTGATGCAGTTATCGAAGCGAAAGAATGAAGGATCGTATGGGTCCAAGTCCAAACTAGGCAATATCAGTGAAGACAGTGACATTATTTAGAATGTTATCCAAAAACGCTAAATGTTTAAATTCCTTTGCTTGTGTTTTGCAGTACTGTACCGATTTAGAAGACCAATACAAGGTTGGTTGAATTAATTAAGTTATTTGTTTGTGTTATCACACACAGATGTAAATACTAATGTTTGACTCCTATTTAGGTAATATTTTCGACATTGCCCTTCCCAACCATTCGCGATGACTGCGGTACGTGGCGAATATTAATTGACATTGGACTGAGTTTAATGTCTTGGAGGCTGAGCTCCGGGTTCATGTTTGGTGCTCTAAACTCGATAATTCGCTATATTAGAATGTTAAATAGCCATACCTAGCTGTGTATTACTTGACTTTAGAAGTAATTAAGCGACACCCGTGGTCGTAGCTTGAACACGTGCTGCCATGCACTCAATCACGACGATTTGCTTTGCTGTAGACTTTGACCTCAAATTACCGCACCCGTACATTCACGAGTTGCCGATGGAGGTTTTAGAGGCTTTCGGTCCGCGACTACGGATGGAGGAGTGTGATCGTGAACCACTAAAAGTCTACCTCGAGACTATCGACTCTCAGGCCTTGGTTGACGTAAGCAGGCCACGTTAGCTCTGGATGTGATTATCCAAGTGCCAAAGGATCGTCAGTGATTCCTTACTTCGCAGATGCTTTTTTTATTTGCCTTCAGACGTATTCAAGGCGATCACAATCAAACAAAGTCTTTGAAGCAGTAGAATTGGAGATTATGGGGCATAGAAAGGAACAAACTTCACTATTAACGTCATCCAGGAAAAATATTACAATTCCTGGATAATTGTTTTCAAAAAAAACAATTATCCAATGCCCACCTGACCCTGGATGAACGCGCCATTTCAGGCCGATGTTAAGCCCTTGCCGAGTCCATATTGATAATAATAAAATCAAAATGATGCCGAAATTCAGCGATTTCGGATAGACCATTCTGATCACTGACGTTTTCCTTGGCACTTGGTCTGCTCCCTAATGATCCTCGTTTTTTTAATTGCTGTTGCATATATCTGCAGGAAGATGAATACGGGCATGAGAAAACGCGGGCCCTCTCGGTTCAGGCGCTGCGACTTCGTCCAAATGATGTAATTGAGATCATGAAAAGCAATCTGCAGGTACACCTCACGTTATCGAGCATAAATATTCTGTTATGAATTAGTCCTGATTAATTTGCCTACATACGTGAAATTTGGGGATAACTTGCGACAGCAAATGTGTGACATTCTACGAACATCCAGGCTTTATTGAATAAACATGGGAATTTTAAATACGACCGCTAACAACACTGCTCTGAAACCCACTGAGCTTTTACTCGTCATTTCCTTTCGTGGAAGACACATTTATCCCCTACAGTTCAAATTGCGATCTTGAAAAGGCAGATGTAGCGGAGGATTATGTCATTCGAAGTTGATACTTTATCGACGTTAAGGCTCTAAAATTTAAGTTGTCCAAACATGTGACTTCTGTTGCCATAAACCTCATTTAAACTCCTTCAGGGAGAACAAGTAGAGCATTTCTGTTGATTGCAGCATTCCCTAAATAGACGGCTATGCGGTCTATCTAGGTTATAACTTCACGTAAAATGCAAAAATTTTGTCAAGGCATTGCATTAAACTCGTGTGGTCTACGACATAACGTCAGTGCTTATCTTGGTAAATTATAGAGGCAGCATGAAGTTAGTTAATTAATAGCCATCACACTCGTTATCTGGTGATCTGCCGCCAGATTTAAACAATTCTGCGAAATCCTCACTCCCAGGCGTATTTTGCACCTTTTCACTGAGTACATGTTTCAACAGATCCCACCAATTCTTTTTATTCATCCACTACGAGCCCACGTGTTTCCCGTGAAAATTAATGAAGCCGCACGACTCAGCATCTCCGATCTTATTGGCACAAGCTGTGGCTGAGGATTCACCTCTTTGGTTGGGTCGCGATTTCCTCATTGGGGCCTTCAACAGAAGTAACTAAAGCAGAGTAATACGGACAACTGTTGTTCCAATCAGCGAGATGATTGCAGGCAAAAGATTTACGCTTTTTCAAGAAAATCACCTCATAAACTCTCAGGATGATTTCAGACAGAGAGTATGAAGGCAAATAGCAAATAAGGTCAAACTGTCATTTTATTCCCGTCTTCTTGTAGGTGGAAGTGGAAGGGTATTTGGAGGACGAGGGGCTAAGTAAAGAGATGGTTTCAGGAGAAGTCTCAATGGTGAGAAGGCTGTTTAGAATTTTTTTAATAGCATCGGCCAGTAGGACGCAATATCTTTGTACTGATTTCCTCCTATCGGTCTGAAATATCGAACAACAATTATGTTGAAGAAAATTAAAATATTTTGTAAATTCCGCCTCAAATTAACCTAATTTGTGCTCCAGTAAGTCAAATATTCAAGCTTGTTTTTAAAATATACTCGGGTGTCTGTTTGATCTTGACAAAATACATCTATCACCCTTTGGAGCAATTGGGTAAAGGCAAAACAACTTCCGGGCTACGACCAATCACTTTGTTTTCATGAAATCTAATCAACACAACGAATGATGGTTAGTGCTTCCTGAACCTGCGACTCGCAATTTACTGGCCTGTAAACTTTGCATCTGGCTCAAGGACAAAGAATATTGTGTTCATGGACAACGTCATGTTCCATTATAGAGAGGAACTCTTACATGAAAAAAAAGGTTCCCAGTGCAAAACGTGTTACGTTTGGCCCGTATGTTTTCGAGTTGTGATATATGCAACAACTTATAGCCTAGATATAACTAGAGGCCTTAAAACTTTTAAGTCGATAGTTGCGACATTTGCCCATAACAAAAGAGAAGACCACTCAAATAACGGTACCAGATCCCTTGCTGAAGCTAGAACCGACCTCCCCAGGCTAATACAAGAACAAGACCAGAGCTCGAGTAGAGAGCCTTATTCACGTCTGCCACGTGCAGAGGAGTCAAGTTGAAAGTGAAATCGAAAGTAATTTATGTCAAGGTTGACCTTGACTTGATAAAAAGCGTAACAAAACAAATGTTAGTGAATTAATATAAATAGCATCAGAAACCGATCTTTGGGAATCGCGGATCCCCAACAAATGTACTCTGTACACTGAGACGACGAAATGCTGTCTTTCTCTAACCAGAAAAAAAACAGTTACGCAAAAGCAACATGGTTAACAATAAACAATTAAACGAAAGCAGCAAAATTTGAAAATTCTCTTTAATTCTCATTCCACAAATCGGGCAAGCTAGCATATAAATCTGGCAATTTTTTGACGAACATGCTCCCTCTTACAACGTATTCACACCGGTACTTCACGAAACGTGGCTTTTCATTGACAAATTCGAGATAATTAATCCTGCAGAGAAGTAATACGTCGCATCCCAACTGTTAAAGGCCATGAACATCGTCTTTGCCTGTAACCAAGAAAATAGCTTCTATGAGAACGTCTGACTCTGTTACAGGAGACCTGGCATTTGCCTTGACGTGCAGTACCACTTCCCCCTTGTGGCTGCACGGTAAAAAAAACAAACTGACCGATAAAAAGTGTTTACGATCCTCTTCCAGTTAATGGCTGCTAATAATACTCCGTTTAAAAAAATTTAAATGTCGATTCCCATCATTGGATCACTTGTTATGTCTGGCTTATTTAAATTCGAAAATAAACAAACAGGTGTTTTGTACAGTTTCATGAAAATAACCCATGAGTATTAATGCTACCAGTAGAAATGCGCAGTTAACTTTTCTCATTACCAAACTTAACTTTTGTTTCTTAAATTCTGAGATAGCTTTAAAAGAGGTCAGAAACAGAAAAGTTCCACAAGCATCGAGATCTTGGACACTTCTGTTCTGATGAAACCTGCTTTTTTGTAACCTGAAATGATTCACTTAAAATCAAATAAAGTAGACCAGAAATTTTGAAGAAATTGGACGATTCTACGGTTTGACACCTTGCCTGTGTGAACCTGCAACTTCGTGTCTGGTTTATGTGTCTTCTTTGCAAAAATCGTGCAGTTCACCCTTTGAAAAATGACTTTGATTTGCAAGGTCTGACAACGCCACCGTCTTGAGTGAACACTATATAAATCTCCTTAAAGTTCATTTCCTTATCAGTGAAAATCTGGTCAGATTAACCGATATTGGAAATGAGTCTTCTCATCGACAAGCATAGACCTTTTCCACACGTGGTTAAACCAAAGATGCAAGCCTTGGAGCCGCACTACTGTGCATCTTTTGTTTTGTCTGAAATTAACATCGATTTTAAACCACGATTTTGATAAATACTTTCGTACCTGTGATTGAAAGTGTGATTAAAACAAAACAGTTTCCATGCGCTTTATAGGTGGAACATTTATAGTATTGTTTAAAATGATTGTAAATCTTGCATTTATCAGACAGGAACCAACGTGACCCCCTTTTAACGTAGATATCAGAGGAATTGGGATCAAAGCATGAAGTGGTGGATGAAAGTGAAAGACCAGAAGAGGAACAAGTTTCCCCGCCACCTCCAGTAATGTGTTGTTGGTTTTTCTTGCGTCATACTGCAGTTTTGTGTTTCAACGGTTAGCACATGCATAAATAACCCTGTTTATCACTGTAATCACCCCCAGTTCGGGCTTGATCTCAATGTAAAATGTTGAGTGAGTTCAGGTTGTGTGATTTCAGAAGAGAAGGATTCCTGTCCAGCAACACCAGCAACACCCAAATAGTTCAAACGTTGGATGAATTAGACGGTATTTAAAAGGTTCATTATATGTATGCTTGTCAAATCGGTAAATTAATCACGCAATAAGTTCTAGTGGCGAATCAACTTCATCAGGAACCGGATCCCGTTTAAATATTGGTTAGCTTTGTAAATTATCAGTAAATCAAGCAGGTGTAAAAAACACTACGATAGGACTTCTTTGGCTTGGAAATTAAGGTTAATCACCGTTGAAGCTGAAGTACTATTAAGTTTGCTTCCCGTTCCCGTTTTTTCGTATTAATTTATAGCCTGCAAGGCGACTTATTTATTTGATTTTTTGTTGTTAACTAAGGATTTACCTATGAAAGAACCTTCTCCAGTGACCAAGGAGGACACCTCTTCCAAACCTACGGAAGAAGAAGAAGAGGTGCCTTTCTCTTTTGCTGACTTTTGTTTCAATCGGGCGTTCTAGAAGCCAACTAGGGCTAAGTTACATCACTTGAATGACGTCGCTGAGTAGCACAACCATGGTACTACTCAGCGTGCAGTAGTTGGTACTACTCAGTGTGCAGTAGTTGCGCCGTGTTGTTTCTCGGCTGCTTGACGAATGAGCTGTGAGAGGCATCTGTTTAGCGGGTAGTCTGGGGTTAACCAACAGGGCCCGTGAAATGGCTGACCACGTTTCTTCAGACCTGTCTTATGTTTCTGAAGATATTTATGTAAAAAAGGTCAAAACACTCAATGAGGAGCTTCTAGCCTTCTTGACAATGACCCTGTCTACGAAGTCAACCTGATTTTTCCTCATGAATCAGTTACCTTTTCGATTTGAGGACGACTTAGCTATCAATTCTTTTAGCTTTCTTTAATTTTGATTCAACTACAAAAATTGGTCAGAACACCAGTGAAGCTTAAACCTCAGAGATTTCTCCTGTAAGACCTTCGTGGAACATCAAAGTGTACTTAGATATTTTCAATGCCCAAGAATAGTCTATAATTTTTCGAATCTAAGATTCTATTTGAGGCCATAAGGGCTACACCGATGTCCCGCACAACACCAATCACTTTTATCAATAACTTTTCAGAGCGATGTGTCTGAAGTTAAGGCAGGAGCTGAAGCGAAAGTTCCGCTATTCACGTTTGAAAAAACTCCTGAGGTGAGGCCTTCGTTAAGTGCTCTGTTTTGCTTGCTTTGTTAGCACCTAACACCACATTGGTATTTTCAATTATTTCCGTTAATATTATGACGTCAACCCATGTCTGCATCATTCTAAACAACGAACTCAAGTAACTAAAAGCGTGGACACCAGGACTTTTGTGAGAGTAGTGAAACCGCACATAGTGCTAATGCAAAACAAATTATTATAATCACTTCAAACTGAAGAGAGACCTGTCATTTTCACGAAAAATATGTTTACGAGACTCACGTGTATGTGTGTTCTGAATTCAAAATTTTCAACACCACAATGCAAGCGTTTACCTTCAGAGATTGCTTGCTTGGGCGGAACACTTTAAGTTTCTCAAAGATGTCATGTAAGCACTCTGGACCTCAGCAACCTGGTGTGACCAGTAGTGGTCGATATTCTGTTGCATTTAAGTGTCGTAGTATTGTGAAAAGGACGGTTGATGCCAATACGCATCCCTATATCGAATTTCCACCAACTAAAAACATTAGGGGAATGTCAATGCCTTAATTTGGCCTTACAGCTGCAGGGAAGATCAAGTAAAAGACATTATGGAGAGCCGATTTCAGGTTAACAAGGGTGTTCCCGCATTTTTGATGTTTTACACTTGGTTTCCCAGGGTGTGCTCTACGCATCCGATTGGGGCAAAAGCAATGCGCGCTTGCAAGATTTGTGCGTTTGAAACAAATGAATCAATGATTAGAAATGCTGAATTTTGGGCAAGACCATAGTTGAAGTTGGCCTAATTGATACTGTATAAACCTAATAGGAAGTAAAATTTCTAATAAATGCTGTCAGAATTATTTATAATAAAATAATGGCATTAGTTTTTAAATGACCTAGTACAAATGCGGCCTTTAAAGCGACAGGCTGGACACTCGATGGAAACAGGTGCTTTAACTATGCTCCCAAGTCCAGGAAGGCATGATTAGACTGGGTACATCCACAAATTCGTTGCTTACAGAAAAATCTCAAAAGCGTTAAGTAACATAGACATCAGAAGCAAACTGGATAACAGGTTGCTTCGTCTAGCGTAAATGTTTTACATACCAGACATTTGTAATGACCGAAGGAGGTGAGTTATATTGTATAGTGAAACCACTGATTAGATATAGCCAAGGATGTTGACGGTAAATGAGGCATTTTTGTGTACATAGTCTCATTGAATTTCTGGTAAATTATAATAAATAAAATTATTTGTGATTAGGAGGAGGCTAGAGCGGAGCTGGAGCCAGGACGGATTGCAGACGAGTTGCCGGAAAAGGTTAGTGCCTCAAATTTGCAAATACAAAGCGTGCCCATCGCTAAATGCATCACATTACATTATTTGTTAAATCCAACCTGGTTTCCCACTATAAATGTACGTCGATCACTCCCTTGGTTACCTCTATACAAGGAAGCACCATGAGAAAATTCCTGAATCTTAGGGTACTTTTAATTACGCTCAAATGATAGGATGGAATTCCAGCATTAGGGGAAGAAGACGTTGGGATATAACTCTACTTGCAGGATCCAGCTGTTTTCAACTTATCAACACGTTAAAACGAGAATCACCATGTAAACCCGATCCTTAGCCAGAATATTTCACCCCTTATACCGGTTTAACATGACACAAAGCAGGCAGGAGTCAGTATCGACACATTTTTGTATTTCAAACTTGCTGGACGCGTTCTGTGTTTTGGTGTACAAAAAAACGGAATTTTGTCTAGCAGTCAAAAGAGTGAGGGTATTTAATTGCAGAGATCCTAGCTTTAGAAGGTGAAGGGAAAAGAAAAAAATTACACCTGGAATGCCTAAATGCTTCTTTGGAAAATCTTTCGCCATTGATAGCAAGTTTATAGGACAAGACCTTCTTCCCGCTGTAGACAGCGCAGAAATGCAAGGATTAAGCTGAGTGACCGGTAGAGTCTTGAAGAGATTTCATGAGATGACGTCGGAAAAGTTAAGGCCCTATTCACGGTCACTTTTAACGTATACTCTTCTAGAGAATCAGTGAAGTGTCGCCTCGCGGACTAGAACCACCGCCTCCGTCCTATGAAACACCATCGCCCGTGGAGAGGCAGGCTTCACCTGAGGTTAGCGTTTCTGCCCGGCATTGCTTCTGCATCTGTCGTAAATTGAATCGCAAGATAAACGAGATCTCCCTCGTAAGGCTGCATGGGACAAGCCCAGTGAAACAGTAACGTTTTTCACAACATCGATCGGGAATTACTTATATTGAGTGATTGCTACACTTCCTGCAGATTTTTTTCCTATGGAAGCATGGACGTTTCACCTTGCTGATGTTGCTTTTATTATCAAATCATTATCTGACATTTATGTAAAAGCGTTGTGGGTCAACATCGCGTGTAAAAATGGCATTCAAAAATTAATTTGTGCACAGGGTCAGGAAACTGAAAAACAAGAATTTGGTAGCATCTGTGGTGAGCAGCATGCGTTCACAGCAGTCGTGAGTGAACATGATGCAATTGGTTTGCGTGAATGCACTCTACACAACTGCGTTCGTTCAGGGGTCGGGTCGGGTCGTGTCAACGTAGATTGTCTGCCCTGATGTGGTTCTCAAATCGTTTTGAGGCCTTCTACAAATAGTGACCCCATTATTAAACACGCTTGACCTTCTACAGGCCAGAAATCAACGTTTTGCTTAGATGGCCTATGAATCGTTCTCATTCGGTTCACCTAGCACATTTTGACCATTCGGTAAGCTCAACCCGACTGCCTATTCGTTCTTGTGCGCTGTGCTGCAGATCTCAACTGACCCTCGTCTAGTCGCTTAACATCTGACTGACTTGGCGCCTAGTTTTCGATCTCATCCACCTCAGACATCGAACGTACAATTAACTATTCCACACCGTCAAAACTGACCTTTCAGTGGAAGAATAAGTCCGCTGATTCCATTTGACTCGTTAGTCAGGCCAGTGTTCTCGACCTTGAACGCTTATCGGCCTTCTAGGACCTGGCGATTGGTGCTTTTCTGGCATAAATTAAACGGCGTGGTGACTCTGTCTCACGTCCTAATAAGATCAAGTCACCTCTCAAGCCATTCTGCCCTTCTTTGAATAACAGCGTGTGATCGTTACTCTTGGACAACGATTGACTCTAGGCCCCGATTCCGTCTTTTCGTTCAACTTGGATTTCACTCTACACATCCACTTGTATCAGACTGGCTTCATTACTCAATTGCCGCCTAGTTCAACCACCTCTGCATGACTCTAAATCTCTTGACATCGATTACCAACAGCGATTGCATCTCAGCAACAGCCAATCATCCTAACTCCGCCACTCGATCCTCGTTCTTCTTATTCCAGTTGAGTTTAAAACGCTAGTTTGGGAACCACAACAAACGATATTCAAGTCGAATTTCTGTTTTTATGAAAGTTGAAAGGGGTCTGATCAATTCTCAATTGGTCAAAAGGGGCAAACAAAAACAGAGCTTCCACGACGATTTTTGTCCTCGTCTGTCAACTTAACAAACCAGTCATAACTGGAGCAAAAGTGACTTGTTTTTTAATATCAGAGGAGGTCAGGGTGCAAAAACAATGGCACATGCTAAATTACCGTCGACGAAATTGCTGTTTTTCGGTCAGTGGGGTTAAACCTCAAGACCACGTTTCACCTAACAGACAATGCAAAAGGTGAGTCATTTATAATGGGATATCCTCGAGCCCCTGCCCGATTCCTATGGACTTGCTCGAAATTAAATGGACTAGTTTAGATTGCTTATTGGAGGTTGGTAAGTCAGTTAGTGTCTGAATGTGCTCACAATAGTCGACTCGAGAGCTACCACCACCACCACCACCACAAATGTGAATGCTTTATTCTGTCTTTTGAAGTAATGCACAGTAGTCATTTTTTTAACTATTTTTTTAGATGAAAGCTCCAACCCCTGTTTGGAGAAAATCGGCGAACGTCGAAGTAATTTGCACTTCTACAAATTTTTGTCCATTTATGATTAAAAAAGCCTATTTAAAATGTACGCTGACTATGATTTTAAGAACGTAAGGTACTTTTTTGACAATCTGTACAGAGGAGTTTCCCATTTTGGTGCAATCTTGCCCCATCAAAAACTAATAATCGGTACTATTTCTACTGGAAATATTACTTAAGCCCAGGTCTCTGTTGAAAGATATTAGTTTGAAACTGCATTGGCGAGCACCTCTCTAATGCCCTGCTCAAATCCATCTTGTCAAGGGCATTTTGAAGCGACTGGAGATGGCCGACGATTCGGACCTTCTGACACCAGACCAATTGCTTGGATTTCCAAGGGACTCGCATTCTGCCTTGGCACTACAGCAAGTAAATTGATCCCACTGTTGACTAAACTGAGTTGGCATACGTCGGCCCTGCAAGTTTGACTTCATCACTTAGAAGCAATGCTTAAACCATACATCCACGCAATCTCTGTAGTTGAGTCTTTAAAAAGCAGATTTTTAAGTTCTGACCCCACAGAGAGATGTCAACACTTAAAAAAACGTCTGAACCAGGTCTGAATTAGCTCTTAGTTTAACCCTGTTACTTCATTACACTCTAATAAAGTTAAATCTAGACTTTTTTGCAAGAAGGCTTCACAGAAAAAAATGATAGCGTTTATGTTAGATATTCAGCAAAACCTTGTCGTGGGCCCCAGCACGTGGTCATGAGCCACGCCGGGGCCACTGAATTAACTCGGGCCCGATTACGCTTCCCCAATACCCGCGATGAAGAAACAAACAGGAGAGGACGTGGACACAACCGTTTACTTCAGAGCTCAACCACGTTGGTGTCGTTGTGTCATGGGTGACACTTGCGCATGTGCATTTATACCTTAGATGTGTGAGTCAAAGATGCGCTAACATCGAAACCTAGGTGTGAGGATAATCTAAGATAATCGATCGCTCTAATGATTGGGATTCGAAGATCCGCACGGCTGGCAACATGTCGCGAACAGGGGAATCCTGTGTCGGAGGCTTAAGTGACCGGATTAATGAGTGTGATTCAACTCGAGTCACAACAACCTTTTTACAACTCAGTACTTTTTGTGCCGCTCTTAGCTTGCTCTAGTTTACGAAAAGCTCAAGGATACCTCGGCTGCTGCAAAGAGAAAAGCATATGACCAAGCCACACGAGCGATGGCTGATGTCAAACTAACCAAACAAAGGTACATTTTCATCTCTCTGGCCAGCTATTTTGATCCGCCGTGCTTTCTTTTACCCGTCTTGTGTGGCCTAGGAAACAGCGCGTCGACACTCCACATGTTACCATTGAATCTGAAGGAACCACGTCAGACGAAGCTCCGCTTCAGTGGGTGAGAGGTTTCGAGGAAGGTCGGAGAAGCAAGGTCGAGGCGTCTCCGAGGGTAACTCCCCTTATTACCAAGCAACGCAGGCTAACAGCGACAAAGCAGATTCAGGCGTCACGAAAGCCACCAGTGAAACTTCCACCCCTGGTTGCTAAAACAGACATTACACTCAAAGAAACAGCGGCAGTCCATGAAGCTCTTCCAGATGATCACTTGTTTGAAGGTGAAAAGTATGAGAAAAGGAAGTCCAAGCACGTAGGGTCGCGAAACGTCAGAACTGCGTTGTTGCGCTCAGGACGTCTAAAATTGCCGTCATTATTCCCAGCGCCTGGCATTAAACGACAATACACATCAGCGGATTATGGTGGAATAAGTTCAGCTAGGGTAGAGACTATTGCTCCCGTCGATATGACACTGCACGTCATTCCGCCGATAAGATCTGCCCGCGCACAAACGCGACTCGAGGCTGAGGGAGCATCGGGTGTGGATCTGATCAATCCGGTGGTTCTGACCGTTTGCGAGACCCCAACCACGGTCCCAGTCATTACGGAAAGACTCGCAGGAGCAAATCAACGGAGGGTGACCATGTTCCTCAGGGGCAGGAAGCAGAACGTGTCTGAGGATGGCCCAACGACTAGCAAATTCTCCAAAACCCCTCGAACACTGCCTGCCGTCAAGGTGGACGCGCCGGAAAAAACATCCCAGGAACGACAAACTCCTCCAGAGCACTTTTCGCACAAGAAAGTCCCAAAAGTGCGGACCAATCATCGTCTGGTTACGGAAGATATTAGGATGGAGCTGCTTCTGAAGATGATGAGGACACAGTTGAAAACACGTGACCTCATTGAAGTCATGATTGACCTCCACACAGGACAACCAAGCAAAAAGACTAAACAAGTAGTTAAGGAGGGCTACGAAATGCTGAAGGATCAGAAATAGTAAGGCTTTAGTGTTCTTTATTCTGTTATCCACCATTACTTGATTTTGCTCGGAATAGTATTCCCTGTTTACATACATAAAAATTGGCATATTTCAAAAGAAATGGAAGTAAATTAGGTGCAATTTCAAAAAAAATGTGGCATACAAAATTATGTAAGGAAAAATTCAGTGCTGTAGTGTTGACGTGGGACAGGTACGGACTTGTCTTACCGCGTCTAACTCCTTAACAACCCTACATTTGGAGGTGAAAGTGTGTCTGAGGTTATGCGGTGGTTGCGTTTGTGCTGCAGCACAAGCCTGGACGACGAGACCCCGGAGAAATGTCGCATTCAGCTGCGCCCGCCGTGCGTGCCCTTCGCGGACTGGCGCCGAATCGGTGCCTCGGCGGCGCGAGCGCAAATCGCCAATCCTGCCGACGAGTTCGCCTACCCCGGCTGCTACTCGGTGCCGGATTCACACTGCGAGCAGAGCAAAATCGCTGAAATCGGTGGCTTCCGCAATGAACTGAACTTCAAACACATCAGCCGACGATCCAACATCGTTGGACGCGTTCTCAACTTCATCCAGGAGAGGGGTGAGTCTTTTGAACCTATCGAAACCTTCAAGATGCGCAAGGACACCGCAATGATGCACCTAATTTTTCTTCCTTTGAAAGTTCACCTGGTAAATCACTCTGGCTTGCTTCAGGAGAACACAATTTTCAATGAAATTTAAATCAAGAGTTGACATTTAAGTTAATAAATAGTTTGAAAAATACTTGACAGGGCATTAAGCCTAAAGAAGGCAAACTAGAATTCCAATCTTTTGTTTTAATGTTTGATATAATAAATGTGCTACCATTTCTCGCTGATAGCTTACTCGCGAATAAAGGAATCAGTTGGGAGTTGGTGAGTTGTTAGATCGAGTTTTGGGTTCGTGTTTTTAAATTTGTCCCTTTTTTGTGCTTGAATACGAAGGTTTGTTGGAGGAGGTGGCAATGTTTTCACTAAGGCATTGAAGTGACGAAGTCATTGGCCACCGGTTTGATGGGTGGTTCAGCCGGGCACAGAAGAATAGCGCACCAAATTAGAACCCCTGACTTCAAACTTGGAGGCAACCCCAGAATTCACGCTTGATGGAAATTTGCAGCAGCTTATATTGCCAAGCATTACGACTTAGTGCTTAAGTCCAAGAAGTAAGGATAGCTGTGCAAGGAAATTGCCAAAACTGCTCACAGGAATTAGATTGTGTCAGGTTAGGTGAATTGCCACTGGGAAATCAAAGTGGTAATTGCCCCGCAAAGTCCACAAGTGAGTGGTTTCAAGGTGGCGCAGCACTTAGGTTACCGTTCCTTAATCTCCTTCCCACCTGATCCATCAGTTAAAATAGATTTCTTTACCAAATTGCCCAAATACGCTTTTGTCATGTTTTTTTGGAATAGTCAAATGTTTATTTTAAAGAGCCTCAGGTTTGGTAGCTAAGCGATGAGCTGAGTGGAAGCACAAAGCAGTGAATGGCAGTTTTATATGTCATGTAAGCACATTTAATGCAAGGAAGCGCTCTTGAACGCAATGGGCAGTTGACGGTTAAGAATAGCAAGTGAGCATCCCTCCCCTTTTTGTTTTAAATTTGGGATCAACTTGCTTGCTTTCATTAAACATCATCGAGTTTCTTATGTTTTTAGTATTAAAACAATCAAGTCTCAGATGGAGAACAAGGAAATCCAGCAGGATGTGCGAACTGGAAGCAAATAAATTGCTTTATTCGCTTGTCTGCGTTCCTAGCACTGTAAGTCTTAAGTCCCGGGTTGCAAATAAATGTGGACCTAACTTGCGATTTTTACACGTTGGCGCAATAGCCTCACTGATATTAATCTAGTGCTGATTAAATTTTTCCCGGCTAAAGTAATTTGACAAAAGGCATGTAGATAAAAAATCCTTTCCATGCCTACTAACATTTATCAAAACTTTCAGCTAAAGGCAGCCGAAATGACAACATGGTCCTGTGCATTCGTATGTCACCTTCAATTCGTATGGGGTCGGCCACATGAAGTTGATTTAAACCAGTTTCTTCGCCAGCAGTTTGAACCTAATTAAGTCAGGTCGTGAAACATTTTTGTGAAGGTCCCACAAATAAGTTTATACTTTAAAGATATCGCAAAGTCAAAAATACCATGAGACTATGTTCAGAATAAATCGGACACAGAAGAAGAAGTAAGTATTCTGAGTTAAAAGGAGCAATATCTACTTCCATCAATATACTTGTAAAGAAAGACAAAAATCAGTGCTTTTGGTCTTCCATGAGGTTCTTGAAGTCGACACCGTTGCGTCGAAAAAATTCGGTCCCCACAAAGTGAATGCGTGTGTGAGAACGATTAAGTGGATCACATCGCCTATCCAGATAATGACCGATGTTTGAGGACATTTTTGAAGGAACAGGTTTAGCGTCCTCCTGAAACGGTAAACTACTAGCCATGTATTAGTAGAATAGTTGATACTTTAAGGAAAAAAGGGCATCATATAAAATATAATAATTACAGGTTAATTATGTAAAGTAAATGTTCAGGAAGCACTACTTTTACTACTTTCTCATTTCGATAGCATGTAATGGCTTTCATAGTGACTTAGTGCAAAGCTAAAAATTTTGGTAAGTAGTTGGAACAATATATGAAAGCATCGAGGTGAACCAACAAATCCAAATTTAATGCCATAAACTGACTGACCTCCCGACATACACTAAGTCCGATCATCTTGTCATGTCGCCTATCATCTCTACGCTGCTTTGGGTTAAATCCACTTTCCTTTGAAAAGACAGCGTCATACACATATGACTTCTCACGGGGCTAAATTTAAAAATTAAAACGTATCACGTCACAGTAATGCACATCAGATACGCAGCATTCCATGTATGCCAAATCAGTACACAAAATTTTAGTTTGTGGCCTTCTCTAAACGACACCACATCATGGATGGAATTCGTCACTGTATGACTCACCATTATGAGACATTTGGCAATGTTAAGATCAAAACATTTCTTTGGAAATAATATTGTTAACAACACAACTGCAGGACTTCAAAATATTGTAAATATTTATTCTGTACAGTCTAGATCATGTTAAGCATTCCAACGTGTAAACACAAAAGCAGGAAAGACAACACTTATGTCTATTCTCCATATGACTAAGATGGCTTATATTAACTTAAATATTTAATAATATTCTTGATCTTAATTAGTTGAGACGGGAAAAATTATTACAAAACGCAGCGGTTACGGTAACCACGGCAACAGTCACCTTTTTTGGTGCATTAAAAACATTTCTTTCTCTTGGAAAGTCGAGATATGGATCAATGTGTCCGAATTCTGACAAAGCAGCAAGAAAGTCATGAAGTACAAACGTATCAGTATCAGTCTTTACGGTTAAAAGAGTCTTTCTCTTAGTAGAAGACATGGTGTATGAAAATAACTGGGTATAATGCTAATAAGAAGCGCGTTAAAACAAATATTTTCTGCCATGCAATTTATGAATAACAATAACTGGCACTGTAAAGTTTGAAATATTTCGATATGACCTCTAGAGGACGATTTTGCGTCTAAGGTGATACTTTTAAGTTAAATTTACTGAATATCTCTTCTTAACCAGAGATTATGCCCACGGCAGTTTTTTCAATTTCTCTGCTTTACTAAAGGACTTCTTCTTATCTAATGCCATACAAAAATGGCACGAACTAAATCATTTCACAATTGATGGATCTATTCTTGTCTTTTTCTTTTTGATGTGGGATGAGACTGTTTTAACTATAAAAAAAATTAAGCATGATTAAGTGCCGATGTACGGGTCTCAAAAGAATTGATTGTGTTGCATTAATAATGCCTACTCTTCTCTATATGCATTTTTAAAAGAAATTGAGAAACCTAAACTTTTTTCCAGATGCAAAATAACTCCTTTGATTTAATTTCAGCTTAATTTTGCATTCATAACAACGTCTGTGTTCCAGGATGTTATCTTCAGTGCAATGTTGCAGTGTTACCTTATTCCAATATTCAAAGCAAAATACGTTTATGAAAAATATAAAAATATTGAAATAACCATCGTCTTAAAATATTTGAGCCACCAAATGAAACAGTATTGGTTATCATTTCGAGATCATGGTGGATCAACACAAGATTCTCTTTACATCTAAGAAATGAAAGCAAAAATACAAAGAAGCACTATTAACATTACACTAGTCAGAACCACCTGAAAGCCAAGTAGTTATTTAAATCGCCGTCCATTAACGAGATGCTTTTATTCAATTTTTTAACTGCGACAATTGATTTCGATTGACACATGTCAATAAATGATTAGCTAAGCCCATAATATACACCACAACATTTTCTGAACAATGATATATAATACAATTTTCGGCACATTTCGCTCTGCTTTGAATTTTAATTTTCCTTGTTCACATTGCTTCAAAAGTGAAAATATGAAAGTGTACAATGATACAATTAAAAAAAAATACTGACAAAACCCTGATCTCAAGGCATGCTTAAAAAATCATACTCATACACCAAAGTGTACCTGAAATAAACACCAAAATATTTAAATAGAGAAATATTGATTGTTTAATCAATGGCATTTTGTGCAATAAACTATGCATTTAAATAATCAAAATGAAGAAGAAGCAGCAGAATGCTCCCATGCTTTTGGTCTTATATTACTCTTCGAATGTTGCTGGAAAACCTGCTTTATTCTTCGACTAAAATAGAAGATTTATTTGATTCTTTTAAAGAAACCCTTCTAAATATAGCCACCCGAATTGCAAAATGAGCATTTTTACATTTTGCTAATGACAATTTGCACGTCAATTCTTTATGATTTATGAAAATTATTTGTCAACAGCCTGATTTTTTCCACAGGCTGTGATTGGCAAATGGTTTCGAAATCTTAGTGTTGCTTGAATAACTTTAGTTTTTCCTTGCAGACACATAAGCCAAACCCGCTTCTATGTGTTTTGTGCAAAATCTATGCTGACTAAATTTTTTATTTGTCCTTGATGAAATTTTTTTGCCGGATCATCGGTTTCCAGGCATTGAATAATCAAAATGCGACCATGTTCGTGTTTCTTTTTTAAAAGGCTGGCAATTTCACGGCTGAACAAAGTATAAAGTTTAGTTGAAAATTTACAGTTATACAAATTTATTTCCACAATATATCCAAAAATTGCCATTATTTTGAGAAGTCGTTGTAGGTTTCTTGAGAAATAACTCAAGGATCTCTCTAGTGCCGGATATTTTCTAACTCACTGCGATTTTACACACAACAATTCTTGCACTGTATATTAAACATAAAAGATAATAGCATTGTAAAGTGTTTTAGCATACAGATTTTCTGGCGGTCTTCTGTAATTCGTGTTGGTTGACCCCGGGAAGCCTTGGCTTTTGTTCTTGTACCCTTCTTGCCTTAAGATGCAGGTTACGGATAATCCAACCGACTACTCTCCCTCCATTCCTCGAATTCCTCCAAATTTTCATATTGAGACTGTAGGTGAATCGCAATTTGTTATACCTGATCGATATTCTGGATTGCATCCCATCGGAACCGGTGCCCAAGGCTATGTCGTGTAGGTGTGGTTTTCAAAACTCTGGTTTTTTTCAATTACAGTCTTTTTATTTGAAATTTAGCGGTAGATTCTTTATCACTTGGTATAATCTAAGACATTACACCTCAACTTATTTTGAATTGACACACCTGGAGGTGATGTAATGATTTTATGTCTGCTGATTACCTTACACTTTTATTGAAACTTGAACTTGCCATTCACACGACTCCTAAACCATACTGCCTGTGTGCATCCTTTTACAAAACCTTGCAAGGTACAGATGCACAGATGATTGATAAACGTTTTTACGAAAACAAAATTTTCGTTCATTGTTTGCCTTCCTATTTTTTGTATGAGTACTCTCATGGTTCTAAAGTACAATTTTTTTTATAATTATGTCCAGATATTTACGCATGACAGTTCTATGAACAGCGTCCCGTAATCTCATACTTTATTGTCCTGGTGTCTTTTTTGTCCATCTAAGTTCTTTATTGGCTTTTGTTTATTGATTGCTCAAATTTTTTCGATGTACATTTGTTTGTTCCTTGTATGTGTACTTCGAATTGCCTTTGGTAAGCAACCATTGTCAGTTTCGTTTGGTTCCCTGTTGCAGTTCAGTGTGTTAACATAAATTCAGGTTCCATTTACCTCCCTTCTTTTGTCTATTTAGTTCGGCCTATGATTCGCTTTGCCAACGAAAGGTCGCGATAAAAAAATTAACCCATCCATTCCAGAACGTAACTCATGCCAAGCGAGCATATCGCGAAATCGTCCTAATGAAACTTGTCAACCACCGAAATGTAAGTGTTTCTGCATTCGTAATAAATTTGCGCCTATGTTCATCTATTATCCTCCAAATTTTCTACCGTTTCTATGTTTCTGGTATACTGAGGTGTTTCGAGTCATTTTTAAGATGGTAATAGGCATAGATCACGGTTTTACTAACCCGATATTTAATGGCTACTTCCTTTTTTGTGCTTAGTCTTAAACGGCTGGTATTAGTACTGGGTGGTTTAGTTTTATGTTTTGCCGCTAGGCGCGAAATTTGTGTAGATGGGTGCAGTTAAAATCGTCTTACACGAGTTATTATCTTGTTTACGAGGCCTCATGTCGCCTTTATGATAGCCATCACCGAATCCGTTGACTTCAATCACTGGAACAGGCGTTGCTCCAGGGGCCTAGGGAGCGTCGCTCAAATTGTTTTTCTTGCTCTTTGCCTTATGTGACTACGTGCTGTCATGTTCCGGCCCGCTTGACTCTCGATGAAGTTTCACCCTTGACGGCATTTATGAGAACCTTTGTCGTACCTACCACGTAGTCACTTATGGCTATCCTTTGATTGCGTTTAGCTGTCGCACTCGTTGTTTGCTGTGACATCTACACGTTTTGGTAGCCTAAGGTGTGCTTTTTTGTCAAAGATTTTTGCCCTCTTAAAGCATACTTTAATGTGTTTTTTTTTGCTGTTTAATTAACCCCCGCGGTGGTGCGTGCGCAACGTAATCACGAAATCTTCGTGATTGGGTTTTAGCACATTAATGACGGAAGTTGCCAAAATGTTAGAACGACACTTTCCTTTTGAATTATGTGAAGCTTGAAGAGTAGCACTTCACAAAATCCACTTCCATGTAATCGTTTGGTGGTAAAAGGCGGAAGGTCAATTTATGTCAGTTTTGCTGTCTGTTACTTTCTGGCTGTCCTGTTGTGCAGTTCCTTGTGAGGACGCACGTGCACACCCATTTTAAGTAGCTACTATATTTGTGTCACATGAAGTTTGATAAAAACTTCTGGCTCGTCTCCTCCAACTGTCCGTTTTTTGCGTCCTGTGGAGACTTGATAATATGCACGTGTCGACATTAAAATAGCCATTTTCAGCTTCTTGTCACAAAATCTACCCGTTAGGACCTAAACACACCCGATTTTGCTGGAATGCAATGCTTTTAATCGGCTTATTGTTGCTTTGCAGATCATATCCCTTTTGGATGCCTTCAGCCCTCAGTCAACACTGGATGAATTCCAAGATGTATATCTCGTTATGGAACTCATGGACGCGAGTTTGTCACATGTAATTTACCCTTATATTTGCTCCTTTGTGTTCTTCTTGAGCAGTCTTTTATCGTTTAACCAGATTCACCGTTTTGACTCTCTTGTTGAGAAGAAATTTCCCCATTTTCTGGCTACTGATTTACAAACATTGTCGTTGCGACCGCTTGGGGTCACTGGTAACTAGCGCAGGGAGTTTATGATACATCCTGTTTCGTCTGTCTGTCTGTCTTACTTCTCTCAAAATGCAATGCAAACTCCAAATCCGGTTGCTTGTGTGGTTTTAATCATCATCTGAAGAGAACAATGCCATTGTCCGCAACCTTGTTTCTCAATATTACAAACAACGCCGACAATGGTGGTGGTGACCTCGTCGTGATCACCTAACTATTCGCGCCCCTTTTTCCTGCTCCACATTGCAGACGTCGACAAGTATTTTTGTCGAGATTATTGACTGGGCTACAGGCGTGTTGTGTTTTTAACCAACGCTTGTATTGTGGACCCCTGGCACTGGGCACAAGCGCACACCTACCCACTCTTCACTTTTCCGCCATTACTGGCCCTGGAATGTCGGCTCCGCCTTTGTTCTGACAACATGTTGCCATTAGTCGGGGGTTTTGTTCCACCACTGTGCATTTATGTCCTCCAAACCCCTGTTTATGTTGGTTGGTATTTGTTGCGTAACTTCGGTTGGGTGGGTTCTCTTGTGCTATGAATTTTCGCCAATTACCTTTCTCCCCCATGTGGTGTGATGGTGATATGTTCTGGAGGTATGTAACTCCTGCCTGCGTTTCGTCGAGCCATTTGCTCGAAACTGACAAACTACCTTTAACCAATGCAAGTTGAATAGCCACAACGATGGGTCTTCTCGATTGTCCACCACTCGGGACACCCTGACCCCCTACTTCCTCCCCCTGGTCTCGCTTCCACATCGGTCGATTTTTCCCATGAGTGCTAGGGACATCTTTTATACTTGTGCGTTCTGGGATTATAACAGGTAGACAGTTTTGACTGCCATAACGTACGATGAACTACAATTTTCTACGTTCTGTAATGGTTGTGCTGGTAGCATCTGATTAGTTGACGTCATAAAATCAGTAATTTAGACTGAGAACATTCCCGGTTGGCTTCTGTGTGCGCTCGGTTCTTGAAACTAGTTCCAAATAGGCTAGCATTTTGTAACTGCCTGTCGAACTCAGATTAATCAAAAACTGCGCATATTTGTCCAAACAATCTGGCTCTTTTGGTGTCTAATAGTTTCTCTAAGTCTACTAGTTTTCATTAATTCCCATCAAACCTCTGTTCGGCATGGCTAAATGTCCCACTTTGAGACTTACAAACTGCTCATGTCTTTGGAAAATTTAATTTACTCCATTTCAAGCAAATTATACAAAGTAAAAGGTGGGAATGAAGCGTGTCTGATTGCCTCGATTAAATCTCCTTTCTTAAAAAAATTAACCCATCAAACTTAAAGCGAACATGGTTGTGTAAATAAGGCAGTTAGACAATTTCAACTTTGTAAATCTACCACGGTCATGTAGGCGATTACGCTTGTCCTTTTATTAAGGAACTTCGAGCCCACTGTTGCGTGGACTTCGATTACTAAACTTTCGCTTCAGTAATGCATCTACCTTGTAAACCCGACGTTCCAATTGTCGAATGTTCAGGTCTCTTGCAGGGTATTGTCATCCAAGCCCCGTACCTCCAAGAACAGCATCGCAATTACTTGTCTTAATCGTGTATGAATACCTGGTTTAGAAGTAAAGTGGCTCACCTGTCGCATTTGGTTGGGTTGGCCAAATTTATGCGACACCTTGTTATTCCTTTTTTTAAATAAATTGCTTTTGTTGATCACTTCAGGTGATCCACATGGAGTTGGACCACGAGAGGTTTTCGTTTTTGCTCTACCAAATTCTCTGTGGAGTGAAGCACCTCCACGTGGCTGGCATCATCCACCGCGACCTGAAGCCAAACAACATCGCCGTGAAGCACGACTGCACCCTCAAGATCCTAGACTTCGGTCTGGCGCGATCCAGCACCGAGAACTTCATGATGACGCCCTACGTTGTCACACGGTAGGTGCTCGCGTACCCACACGCCCCCGTTGTTCGATCGTTTATGCACGTCTTCTTTCGCATGTCAGCTTCCTCGCAATTGACATTGCCTTTGTGTGCTCTTGTGGAGGCCTCTGTGCCGTGTAACTGACGGCAAAGTTTTCCACAGGGGCTGGATCAGCGAAATTGCGTGCCGTCATAGTTGCGAAATGTGTTATCACCAACGTCTGCCAAGTGATCTGCACTCCTTTCCTGTGATTTGTGTTTCCGCATACAATTTTTTTACTATACTGATGGGAATCTGGAAAGAGGTGTTCTTGCTAATTGCGAAATTTCGCGTTTGTTTAACAACGGTAATTGGTGTAAGAGGCTGGAGCACACACGGGCCGTGGTGATTTGTCGCGTGGAAAATTGTTTGTATTGCTATGACGATATAAGAGAGAGAGAGATTCAACGAAGCTGCGTGCATTCACAGTCTTGTGTGCTTAATTTAGTGCTGAAAGGCATCGCAGTAGCAATCTCCGATAGACACTACTTCAGCACGATTCGACAGCAAATTTCTATGGTACCGCGATAACCCCATCGTCATTAAAACGACGAAATAGGCAAACGAACACATTTGCACGAAAGCTTAGCCCTAGCGCTCGCCCACGAATGATCCAACCACCTCTAGACCCTTTCCGTTTCCGCCACGTCAATTCTCTACTGGCGTAATTTCAAGATCTTAGTACTGCCATCGTACAGAAAAGGCGTATACGTATTTTAATACTTGTCTTTGCAAGGCCAAATTGCGCCAACGCGCTGCGCTGTGTGTTGTTATTCTCACTTTTCACGCCCCTAGTTACTATCGGGCTCCAGAGGTGATCCTTGGAATGGGCTACACGGCCAATGTGGACATCTGGTCGGTGGGCTGCATCTTTGCCGAGATGGTCCTCGAACGCACCTTCTTCCCGGGCACCGACCACATCGACCAGTGGACCAAAATCACCGCCGAACTCGGCACGCCCTCGATGGAGTTCATCAACCGCCTCGACAGGGATGTTAGGAACTACGTTCTCTCTCGACCTCACGTGCCGCGACGGTCTTTTGAAACCATGTTTCCTGACGAGGTCTTTCCCGAAGCCAGTCGGGTTAGTTAGCGTCGCCTGGTTTCTCTATGGTGAAAGAAAAGCTGTCCCTCATGCGGAATCCCAGACACAAAAAGGCAGTTGTAACTCACTGCTACCGTGCTTTGTCAAATAGCTCACTTCGAAGGGGATTTTTATCGATCCCTCTTGGCATTCCACAAGTGTGAATCGCAATATTGTGCCTGCCGACATCCGTACACATGGTCAACCCAATCTGTTCTCCTTGGTCATTCATTGGTTTTTCGCATTGTGCATTTATTTCTGCTCAAATCATACCTTATCGGCCTTATAATTGTCACTCCTTCAGCGACACGCGGATCTCAACCCGGCGACAGCACGTGATCTCCTCAGCCGTATGCTGGTCATTGATCCGGTGGAGCGGATCTCCGTGGACGACGCCCTCAGGCACCCCTACGTCAGTCTGTGGAGTGATGATGCCGAAATTAACGGCGTAAGCGGGTTTGTTTGATGCGCACAATTTGGCCTGGTAGATTTCGTTTCCAATCCGTTTCCACAAACTGCGTTACTTGATTTCGATTTGCCAGGGAATCGTAACTCCATTACGCGTGAATTGCCACGAACTCCTAACTCTATTTTCCCACCATTTCGTTCAGTGCGTTCCATTACTTTGTGCGGTGACCCTGCTATTTCCTCGCAAATACCCATTGGGTTTTTTTGGCTCAAAACACTAGCAACTCAGTGAAGTGTGCATTTGGCGAAGTTGTTGACAGAGGGGGTCCTGAGATAGTTGCTTACTCAAAGAAACACAGGGACCAAGAAACGTCTGCTAATGTATCCTCGTTATCAATGAATTTTCCAATTTGTTACAAATTGCGTGGAAAATTTGGGCCTTACATAAGTCAGCTACGAGGCATAGTCGGAAGTAACATTCAGGTTATTTAACCCGCTGTTTTGTGCAGCCACCTCCAGGACGCTATGACCCAGATGTGGACAACCAAAGTCGATCTGTGGAGGAGTGGAAAGAGCTGATCTTCAACGAGGTGCGGAATTTCACCCCACGGACCTAGTGCTCAACTTTCACCAGCTTCTTACTTAGTCGTCCACACTACGCTACATGTGTGTCAACCGTGGGTGGAGCAGCAGCAACAGCAGCAGCAGCGCCATTGTTCAGATAAACTGATCTCCCTCTTCTTGCCGCGTCGTTCTCCACAGTCGTTTTTTACACTCCTCGTTGCGATGCCCTCCGCAAATGATAGCTCCTATTTTGCTCCGGTTTTGTCCCGGTTCCACACCCTCCAGCTTTTCCTCTATTTAAACTCTTCAGTATTAAATGCATTTTGACGAGTCCCCTACCTTCACTCCCCCTCATTCACACGAGACTGTTTACGCATAGGGTAATGCGCAACGGGGCTGTTGGTTTTTCCGAAAACTGTGGCGTGCGCCTCCACTAGGATCAGGTTTGTGTGATTGCGCTGTCACGTAGTGATACGCTATTAAAACTAAAGTGTGTAGCATTATTACCTACCAGATCTTGTAAAAGTAGTGAATTAAAACTTACTCGGTGATTGATTCACCGAATGTGCTGACCCAGTCTGTTTTTGCTCCATGTATTTGAGTCCCCTTACTACTTGAGGAATCCACTGTTTACGTTAGTGAAATTTGTGCAGACACTGTTAAGCGCTGTTATATGACTCTCGCTAATGAGTGATTACATTTTCTTACCCTAATGCAAATAGCTGAAGTAGGCGCTAATGTATTTCAGATTGCCATAGTGGTCACTGAGAATTTTTTAAGGCTTATTATCACCTGCCATCAACTTTGTTTAAGCTTCCGTTTGACTTAAATACCAATTCTTATATGAGTTAAACTGACCGTACAAAATGAAATTCAGGAGTGTTGTAATATCTAGGAGTAGTGCAAAATCAAGTGAGGTAACGTTATCTGTTTCCTAACAAAACGGATGGGAATATCTAACAGATTAATTTGATTTACTTTTTAGACGAAGCGATGATAGCATGGTGAAGAGTCCACTCCCTAGGGCAGATGAGTCCGTCGTGATAGTCTGAATGCAAAATCAACGTATTTATCTTGACAAAAAGTCTATAAATACATATTTGAAGAAGAAAAACGTCACTTCGAGATAATCAAATACACGTAAATTTCCGTGAACTTGGAGAATGCTAACGCATGAAGAACGAGATACATTTAGTGATGACGGCGCATTCAACACTGTGGAGGTCACAATTATATAAAAAAAGAAAACATCAGAATCCCAAGAATTTAAAGCATAATACATCAAAATTTTAAATAATTTTGGCCATCTTTCAACGGATTTTGCAAGTTACAAGGAATATATTCACATAAATTTTTCTAGATTGCAGACAATGATGTCGTTCAGGATTTCAAATCATTAAACTTCATACATAAATTTAATTTCTGAGTTTACCTTCAATGAAGATACAAAAAAACTCTCAAACTCAGTTTAATTTTTTGTGGCTAGCTGTGTCTTAAAAAATACAGAATTATAGTTTTCCCAATCCCTCTTTTTAAATGAATTTGGAATTAATTTAGGATTAGGTTCAATTTTCAATCGGTACTTTACTTTCGAACAAAGCATGATCAAAGTAAGGCTTGCACTTCAGGTTTTTTTATTCAATAATATTTGTTGTCTATTAATATAAAAATGTACATCAATCCAAAGTTTTTAGTGAGTAAAAAGTGACACTACGTGTGTGAAAAGTGTGCAAGAGTGTTGTATCATGATGTATAAATATTGTTTTAAAATGAAAACGCATCCATGTTTTATAAAAATATGCCAAAAAATCATAATAGCCAAAAAAATTCTCAGTTAAATGTTAAAAAAATATGTCTTTCGTCAACTAAATTCTAAGTAGTGAAGCATACTTTTTCGGACAAACGTTTTTTTCCATTTTTAATGTTACTACTAATTGCTTGCGACAAATTAATAGAAAATAATTGAGAAGTTATTTTTATCTATAAATATTTAGATATCTTGATCAGTAGATTACAACACATTGCAATTAAATTCGAGACGTAAGTAATATACATTAGTGAATGATTAAGAAGAGTTATTTTACAAAAATCAGACAAACTATAAATTTCAAAACAAATGTGCTGTTTTAATGAATATTTTAAAAATCCGCTCTGGACGGAATCGTTTTGTATCCAATCCTTTTGAAGCCTCATTTATACATAAGTTATGGATTTGGTTAATCAGTTTCAAGTACGCCTTGCGGTTACTATATAGCTTTAGGAAATAACTGGCATTTGCGATGAGGATTTGGCTAAGGATATACTTGAGCAATTTGACTGGGATATTGAAGCAGCTGCAAATGATTTTCTCAATGACACGAAATCTGCCGGTATTGCATAGTATTTTTTGTGTGTATTGAAACTGATTATCTTTACCTGTTTTAGATTCTCCGCAGTCAGGTTCGAAATCTCCACCAGCCGTTCCTCCACGTCGTCCTAAGAGGGTTCTAAATTTTGAAATCACATTTTACCTTGACGAAAATCAGACGACTTCTGTGGTAGCCAAGCTACCGAATATCCCTGACTCATATACAGTGGGCGATCTTAAGCAGTCGTTTATTGACCGTTATTCGACTGAATTGACTGAATGTGCTACTCGAAATGGATTGGTTGTTGATAGAAAGTCTTTTCTATTTTTATTGCGCTTTGACGAATTGAAAAACCAAAGTGGAATTAACAACAATGTACGTTTCTAGTTTACGCTTTAAACAATGACATGATTTTATATGCCTAATTATCATTTGCCTATGTTTGAATGCCTAGTATGTTTCCTCTAGTACTGTTTTTCGCTATACTTCAGTTTTATCAATTGTCGGGAACGAAACTAGTTCATGTGCTGTCAAACGCATCAGTCCAGTCTGTGTACCTTTTAGCCTTTTCTGTGTTGCGTTATTATTTCATAGAAGCGTTTTTCACAACTTGAGAGCTGTACTAATACTTTTCGTTTACTTTCTGAAAATCCTGATGTACCATGTTTTCTTGTGTGTGCGCTTCTTTAGAAAGTACACAGATCTTTTGTATTTCCTTGTAGTATTATTTTGTACTGTGAATATACCTAGTAAACTGTCATTTTTTGTTGAATTTGAGGTTACTCTCAGAAGTCTCCACCTCCCTCTCAACAATTGTTGGACCGCCCGACTTTCCACGAAACCAAGGCCCCTGTAAGATCGGTCACTTTGTTATAAATTAAAGATCGTAGTTTTTACTAGTAAATAATCATTAAGAGTAAATTTATTTTCCTTCTTATGTGTTCCTTTTTTGCACCACTACACGGATTTTCATTTTTAGAGTTCTGGGGGTAAACCCGCACGAAGTTCCTTCCCCCTCCTCCTCCTCCTCGATCGATTTACAAATTCGCCTCCCTAGACGTCCGTTGTTAAACACTACTGTGACCACCAACGGCGCCGGAAGCGGTCTTCTGAATCTTCACTTGGACGCCACTACAAGTCTGACTGCTCTGAAACGCCAAGTTGAACGTGACACCCAAATTCCCGTCCCCAATCAGCGATGGTCTCTGGCAGCAGGATGTACGTCAAGGGCACGTCTCGATGATATGGTCAGAGATTTGAATTCGCCATCCACTTCAAGCAGCAGCCATACACTTCAACACTACAACCTCAGGTCAGGTCGCACCTATAATTTCTCAGTAAGTCTTGTTGAGGTATTCTCCGATATGTCGCACCACTCGATGTCGCCACGGCCTTTGTTGATGCTAGATTATTAGTATGTCTGCTATGGGACGTGACACCAAAGGATATTTGATGGGAATCAAAAGGGCCGGCTCTTTAACCTGTTATTAACCAACCATCTTTGTTTGTAACTAATAACAGTCACTGTCATAAACTTTTTGTCCCACAAATCATCCACCCACATGTTTTCTATGTTCTATGGGGAAGTCTGCGTTTGTTTGAACCACTAAGGTAAACGAGCATTTGGGCGCGAAAGCCCAGCCAAGTAGAATGATGGTACGCTTTGCCATCTTGAATTCCCGCCTTGCGGGTTATTATAACTCTTATTTTCATTCCTCTAGTTAAAGTATTCCCAAACGGCGTCATTGCAGGATTCATCAGCGGTCGAACGAACCTCCTCTCTCGGTAATAGCCGTCAATCACCGAGGCAAGTCGGACCCAGAAAGCGAGGTTCCTATGATTTTGACCAGGTAATTATCTTCCAAGGTGACAAAGTTATGTGCTAAGATTTCCGGATGGCATTACGCGGTCCTTATTCACATATTCGCAACCAGAAATGACTTTTGCGTTGATCATGTCGGTGCCTGCTTTGCTTACCATAATTGGTCGAATTTGTAAGGCGTCGGGTTGTCGTCAGTTTCGAATTTCTGCTCCTTTGCGCTCTCCACTCCTTGGCTGGACGCTTAACTTGTGTGAGGACATTTTGGAGGCTGTTCTTCCGGCGCAAAATTCTAGTACCGATTTGATGTCCCACGGCATCTCCACCGTTCGCCCTCCGTGTATCACAAGTACCTAAGTGAGAAATGTTGTAAGCCGTGTCCAGGCTTTAGCAGCAGCGTTATACGAAACGCGCCCTCTCTAATACATCTTGCGTGGTTTTCGAGAGCCGCTCTCCATGCACGCGAGTGCGCGCGCGCATATGCACGCACGCACGCGCTGTGATTACGTCTCGCCGTCGCGCGCGCACACGCACTTATCGATTTTTGCACACGTGCCACCGGATTGCGTAAAGATGAGCTCACGTGACCGCGGAAAGTCATGCCGATTCCCGCAGGCCCCGTCCACCGGAACGCTGGGGCGGCAAGGTGGTTGTAGCGGATCCTCTACGCGCCATAAACCGGTGTAACCTTTTTCTTTTCCCGTGATACCTCCCCTCTTTTACCAATCTGGTAAGTATTTTTGTACGAGCGTGGGATTCGTAGGTGGAAACATAACACACCCTCCACTTCGTTTGTTTTGTTAGTCAGCTGATTCGTCAGCTGTCACAGTCGCGCCTGTTTGCGCACCCAGCTTCTTGGTAGTGCGGTGTTGCTCTGCTCCATGGCGTTCACAAACATTGGCTTTTGTTCGAGCGGTAAAGGAATTTGAGCGGTGCGACGCACAAAGATCACCCTGCGTAGGGCTTGACGTTTCTCCTTGCTCCTCAAAATCGCCTCCTCTGCACCACGTAGATTAGTTGTTCTTCTAAACTTACAAATAACACCTTTAGGTTGGCTGAATTTCACACTTTTAGCAACAGTTGATCAAATGCCTGCACGCAGTGCCGACTAACTCAAATTAGCTACGCAAATGCTAGCGCGAGTCTGACAAACGTAGTGCAGCGTTAACTGCGCCTGATTAATCAAGTGGCGGGGTTGCTCTGTTCTCTCCAAATCTTTGAATCGCCTCTCACCTGCTCGTTTTGCAAGGAACTGCGCTTCTAAGCCACCGGTGTAGTGTGCGACGCGTACCCTTAATGTTGACCTCTTTGCCAACCATTGTGATGCGAAATACGAGCCTCCAGTTCAATTGCTACACCACTTGTTATCCGTGTTGTGCAAGAAGCACCCAGATCTCTCGTTCGATTCAACTTGCCAATTTTCCATCACTTACTCATGCAGCATACATCGTCTGTGGTCGCTCTTGTGTGTGTGTGCGTGTGGGTTTCAGTGTGTTTATTTCCTAATTTGCCTTCCTTGCACGTTCAAGACGGAACCTCTAATTCCTTCTTTAGTTTTTCCGGCGTCCACTTTGGGTAAGTGAGGAGATTTGCTCTTTTTACATTTCTTTTTCAAAGGAAGTACGGAGCGGGGTGCTGTTTTCCGACATCTGCTTCCCTTAGCCAAGTAGAACGAGTTGAGGTTCTGACAAAAAATAATTCGAATCGTGGTGTGTGTGTGTGTGTGAGGTGGACAGGTGGATTGTGGCTGCCTTATCCAGGCTTCCTCATTGGCTCCAGACAGCCACATACGTGGTTGAGACGGGCAAATTGAACTCGCGAGTTGAGTACGGCCAGTTGTCGCCACGACGTCTGTTTACCAGTAAATCCGAACTTTAAAGCCTTCAAAGTCCCGATTTTCGTCGCTCGATGTCCACACGCACGGTTGATTAAGTGAATTTCGCTCGCCCACCTTCCCCGTTGCTTGGCTGCCTGCTCACGAAATCTTGGCTTTTGATCAATGTAGCCTTGCGATATCGGCGGCACGTTTAATTCTCTAGCTGACTGTTATGTGCTACTCCTGAGCACTCTGGTCGCTTAGTAAAATTCCTAATTCATGTATTTATTAAGTAACAAGTCCTTCCCGCCCGTCTACCTTAATCCAACCAGAGGGCAGCAATTGGCTTCTAAGCAGAGCTTAACGCCTTCACAACATCCCCACCAAATGTCTTCAATTGGATTGCTAGGTGTTTAATTGATTTTTGTAGGCGATGGACGAAGATGTCGAGGTTGCCAATCTCTCCGACATCGATGATCCAAACGATGGATTGACATTTGTCAGTGAAACGGCCAGTCCATACTCCCTTCCGCTGAGTACGTTTACTCTCTCTCTTGTCACATGGGTTAACTCACTTGGAGTGAGGATATCTTCTGGGGCGATCAGTGGATGCTGGTGCTGGGGCTTATTATTCACCCCGAGAGTATTTTGGGTGTCGGTGCATTAGAACAAACCGCAAACAAGTCTAATGGCTTGTTTGCGTGACTCCAAGTCACAAAGTCCCAACGCTCTTGCCGTTCTCCCACCACACAAACTCCTTTTTGCCTCACTTTTGTAATCACTCGGTAAAGTCCCTAGTTTGTCGAGCTGGGATTCTCAAGCCGTTTGTCTTGTTTTCGGTTGCCGTTCACACTGGGATGAGGTGACGTTGCCTCAGTGTTATCAGCCCCCATTCAATAATGAGTTGTTATGGGCCCCAGCATGTGGTCTTGAACCAGGCCGGGGCCACGGAATTAATCTTTGTCCGATTGCGCTTCCCTGATACCCACGATGAAGAAAAAGACCGGAGAGGACGTGGACACAACCGTTTACTTCAGAGGTCAACCACGTTGGTGTCGTTGTGCCGTGTGTGGCGTTTACGTGTGTGTATTTATACCTCGGGTGTGTGAGTCGTACATGCGCTAACATCGAGACCTAGGCGTGAGGATAATCCAAGGTAAATAGTCGTGCGAATGAGGGGGGGAGTTGAGGATCCGCGCGGCTGGAGACATGCTGCGACAAGGGGAACCCTGTGTTGGAGGATGGAGCGACCAAATTAAGGGGTGTTAATAAACACGAATCACAACAGTCTTCATCTCACGATACATTTCATTGGTTTACGACTAATGTGGAGTTTCAAAGCGGCGAGTCAGCAACTCGCTGATTCGAGCACAGCGCCCATCGGATAACCCACTTCAATGCAGGTTCCATTCTCCACGCATCGGCCGAAGATGACCTTCGAGGTTGCGAGTTGAGTGAAACGCCGACTGCCTTGGCCTCAAGGGGGGTGCTTCTGTTTGGATGCCTGTGTATGTGTGTGTGCGCGTGTGCGATTGTTTGTGCTCGCTTGCCTTGCAGTTCCCGCCAACCTCGTGGACTCTCCTCAGCTGGCCGTTGAGAACTTCTACCGCGTCTTCCTCCAGCGCTACTGCTCCGGCCCCGACGATCCAACGCCTCCCTTCATCGTCTGCCCCTTTGACGAGGCTCTGAGCCAGTGCTTCAAGACCCTGCGTGTCGCCGACGTAAGCCATGCCCCATTCCGCTTCGCGCTTTCTTTGCAAATACTGGCGTTGTCTGCGTCCACTGTGTCTTGTCATTGCTATTCAAATTGGGGTTCTAGTGTTGGAAGTGCGAATGCGTGTGGGTCGCGGTTTGTTTTTCCAACACTTGTGTGTGCTTGTCTCCTTTTTTGCCCTGCCAGCGGAAGCCAATGTTCATTTACCTGCACAACGACCACAGCGTGGCGGCGCACATCTTCTGCAATCAGTTGCTGTGTTCGCGAGAGCTCTGCCAATTCCTGGAGGCCAACGACCTCAAGGTGTGGCCGTGGGACGTCAGCCTGGAGGCGGCCAAGTCCCGGGTTCTTCGGTGGCTCGAACCGCGCTTCGAGTACCTCTACGGGGAGATCTCTCGAATGCAGGTAAGCGCGTCCACCTCTTGCCTGGTTTTGTGTGTGTGTGTGTGATGGGGGGAGGGGCAAGCAGGTCAATCCGGGGCCGACTAACCCCGTTCAAACAGGAACGATTTCACACGACACATGCCAATCACATCTCTGCAGCGAGTTCGCTCATTGCGTGAGCACAATCCGATTTTAATGCCACCAAACTGCGAGTTCGCTTACTTCACACTAAACGCGTCACTGTTGGCTCAAAAAGGATGATCTCTGCGACCTCGGTTAACGGCTTCCAGGTCGAGGCATGTTGGCTCTAAACCGGGTGTGTATTATTTGCGGCACGAAGCACACAAGGATAAAATAAGATGTCACAATCACTGCATTAAAGATCACGTCTAAGCAGTGGAGGTTATTGATCGGTGCAGTCCGGGTGACTTATTGGCTGGAGAGGAGGGGGTGACGGCCGGGTTGATGGACCTGACTCCACACGGTTGCATGAACTCACGCACCAACCAGCCTGTGTCAAACCGGCCCTTTTTGCAGGTGGACCAGTTTCCGCTGTTCATCATGATCTGCAAGTTGGAGGGCTCGTATGAGGTGATATCGCTGTTGACCGGTCACGGCTTCACCACCACACCCTCCACCCTCTCGTGGTCGTCGTCGCTGTCGGCGCACACGAACGAGGCCACTCCCTCCATGGACACCACCTTCCCCTCCCTCGAGGCCGCCTTGACCTCCTCCTCGTCGGCGGCGGCGTCTGCGCGACCCAAGGCGCGCCGCGGCAACCTCAACGCCCCCGACGTGGTCGGCGAACTCTGGCAGAAGTACTTCATGTACCAGGAGCGCCTGCAGCCCGAGATCATGGCGGAGGAGCAGCGGGCGGAGCGCGAGTTCATGCGCATGGAGCAGGACAGGGCCTACGAGCAGTCCCTGGAGCAGGATCGTCTCAAGGTACTTGGCACGTCTGTGCCACGATTGCTACCCCCTCTTTTTTTAATTATGTTCGCGGTCTTTCGGATGGCCGGCATCGAAAGTCTGAAGATGCTGAGTGAAGGCTCAACAGGGGCTTGCATCAGCCCAGTCAGGAGTCGCCCGAAGAACTATTCTCAAGCGTTTGCAAACTTGGAAGCTTGACCGAACACAACTTTCTAGGTCAACGTATGAACACACGCCTTTCACAGCTTGCCCGCCGACAACACAAAACAGGACTTCTTGTGGATCATTGTGATGGGGTGTTGAGACGAAGCTCTCCTGTGTACCGGGTCAATGCGGAATCACGCCTTAGTGGATAAGCAATTCAAAAGGCTGGAAGCTGCGCGTATAGACGTCGATGACTTCATTGCCTCCAAGACTAACTTCGCGGCTCCCCGCTTTTTGCACAAACTAAATTTGCTCAGAATGCGCCCATGCAACTTCTATTACTTAAACAATTTCAGTAGGCGTTATTTTGTTTTCTCATTGTGACAGTTGGAGGCCAAGCAGCGGGAAGAGGCGGAGGCAGAGAGACGCGAGCGCGAGATGCGCGAGCAGGAGGAGGCGGCGCAGCGGGAGGCGCGAGACCGGCAGGTCGCGAGCACCCGCGCTCTGCCGCCGGAGCCGCCAGCGGGCACGCCGGGCATCGCCACGATCCGCTTCCGCCTCCCCACCGTCATGCCCTCGCCACCCTCCTACGAGCACCTCCCCAAGACCGAGCAGCAGCCAATCAGCAACGGGATGATCACTCGACGTTTTCGCGGCGAGGACACGCTCCTTGACTTGAAGAATTTCATGGAGTCGCTTGGTTACAGTGTTAACGACTTTAAACTCCTCACCACCTTCCCCCGCGTTGATGTGAGTAAACGGACTACTTTGAAAAATTAAGTAAAGGGTTTTATTATTGCATTTTTTCAATTTCAGTTAACAGCAGAATCCGCTGACAACTTGACCGTGGCTGAACTGAAGCTCGTTCCCCAGGAAACTCTGAATCTTGAACAACGCTAGTCCTATTGGGCGGATTTACTAAATTAACCCCGTATTCTGAATGGTACCAAGTGTACACTCCTCCTTCAAACTCATTCTTTGTTAAGACCTAACCAGACAAATAAATGATTACAAATTCCAGTTTTGTTATGTCCGTGAAGAGTATTCGCTACTGGGTTACCGTTCATGTCACTCTGAATTGTCGTCATCATATGTAACCCATCTTCAGCCGCTTGACTTCACAGCATGAAGTGCTACTATTGTGAGTAAACCGGTTTTTTCATCACAGATGAAAATGTTTTTAAGTGTTTACCTTGTTGCACCTGAAAGATTGGGGACGTCTTAGAGTCGGTTGTGACTGGGTTTACCGAATGAAATTTTTATTGATTAGGGATTTTGGCATTCGATCTTGATTTGGTGCCGTCTTTAACTCGAAAAAAGTAGGCATTTTCGATAGGACAGTCGAACCTCAACACAGACAACCACTACGTTTTAATTGACGCACCCACATTGTTTGTGTCGGCTGCGCCTTGTTTTAGTGGAACTGCAACAAGTGACGATCTTTTGATAAGTTGACCCAGCCCGTGGTGTGACGGCGATTAATTTAGAAAAAAAGCACTGCAAATGTCATTGTCGGGTAGGTTTTAGTTTATTGGCCAAAAAATTGAACAAGTGGACACACAGGTTGTATGATCAAATCACCTCTGCAACTGAAACCCGAACGTAACTTCGGTGTGGGGGTGTGATTGTGTGATCAAGTCTCCGTCGCCAGTCTGCTTCTAAGCCTGCTCTGCCTGCTCGTCAATGAGTCGCCGCGCCACCACCATCTCCATGTTCAAGAGGCGGCAGGTCTTGAGCTCGCTGAGGTTCGTCAAGTACCTCCAGCGCATGGGGTAGAGGGTGAAGGCGCCTGTGCGTTCCCCGCGCGACACGAACCTGTACGTGGACATCATGGGGCGAATGCTCAGCTGCGCGCCCGTGTCGGGCACTTCAATTTGCAGCGGGATGAAAGCGAAGCTCTTCCGCCCAATTCCCGGACTGTTCTCCTTCGTAACGGTGATTGTCATCGTGCCGAACGGTGGCTGGCTGCACTTTAAGTCGCTCGCGTTGGTCGTCGTGGAAGTGGTATTAGTCACGGTAGTGGTAGTGGTGGTGGAGACGGCAATATTATTGGTGTTGCTATTGCCGTTGCGTGTGTGGCGCCAATCAGGGTAGGGCCGGGTGCGATGTGCCCCCGCGAATCGAAATATCCTCCTTGGACGGAGGGTCGAGTTGGGACTCTCATTGCCCAGTTGTGTGCTCTCGTCGCTCGGAGTGTGTGAGCTGTTCATCTGTTCGTTGTTGTCTGCGCCGGCGCCAGCTGTCTGTCGATCGTCCGTGTCTTCCGGAATCCCGACCTCCCCGGCAGTCAAGTCTTCGACCAGATCGTCTTCAAACCGAACTGCCAACTTAACAGTCCACCGCGACTGACTACTGTGGAACTGGTCGCTCTTAAACACCAACCTCCCCTGTGTAACTCGTGATACCGAGAGAACCACGCACACTGACTGCAATTCGTAGCCCTCGAGGTGTCGAAAGATGGCTGAGAAGCAGGTAAACGTCTCTCTGAGCATCTGCTCTCTGCGTCGAAATCGTGACAACACATTGTCCAAGCTCTCTTCCAGCGAGTTCTCCCTTAAGCCTTGTCTGACATTGCATTCGGCGTAGTGACTGCGGTAGTCCTCGGCGCAGCCGCACCACGCGCAGCCAAGGGGCGCCAGACCGCAGGAGACGCGGCGTTTCGGACAGTCGTTGAGCTTGTGCCCCACGAGATCCTTGTGCAGCATTACCTGGCCGCAAGCTGGACACGGGTCGGGCAGTTCAGAGAGGACTTTCTGCGCTATCAGGGCTCGTTTGGTGTCGGGGTAGAGGACGGCGCGACACGTGGGGCACTGGGGGTGGTCATCTTGTCGCAAGGTGAGAAAGCAGATGGGACAGAGGAGGTGGCCGTTGGCACACTCCTTCATCCCAAAGTCCGAATTGAAGCACGCACAGCAGGAGACGACTTCCCTGATGGACTGGACCACGAGGCTCAAGTCGCCTTGCTGTGGTGTCTGTGGGGGCTGAGGCCTGCCTATGGGGGATGCCTCCTGATTTAACATGACATCTGCGGTGGCTTCGTGGGAATTATTGTTGGTTTCAAGGTCGTCCAGCTCCAGGTCGTTTGCACTGCCACCAGATATCACCGCTTTGTCGTCCATGGTGGCCTTGATTTGTGGGAGCTATGGTTGTGTGGTGTGATCGTTCGCAGCGAAGGTCGTGCGATCACGTGCGTCTGGCAGCGGTCGATGGTTGAACGTGGTGGTCAGGCCAGTACGCATGTGGCCTCTGTGAACGACTGGTTTTTTATTTGAATACAAATGGCGCGCGTTACCTTACTGAGTTGGTGGATTCCTGTTGATGGTTAATTTCAGTGAGGTGGATCTGTCTTTAAGCCCGAGAATTGACTCCTGGAAGACGGAATACACCAAACCTATAAGTATGTCAATTTTCCACATGTAAACCAGTACAATAAAATCAATAAAGGTAGTTTCAAGTCGCGACCACATGCATCATCAAAAAGGTCCATACAATGCATTCCATGTTTCTGCACCTGTATTGTCCAATTAAAGAAGCGGTTTTCGATGTCAACTACACAACCGATCATGCTAGTAGTTGCTGTCGTTTCGCCCACAACGTGGCAAAATCGATTTCTGTCAAGATTTTTAAAATGAATTTCATCTTTTGTATACCGTTAAATTCCAAAAACGACGCTTATAGTAAGCCAACTGCCGCTTCCTCTTTAAAAGATCATTAACAGTAGTCTAGGTGGCTTAAGTGAATTTCCAGTTAAAGTTCTAGGCGATGAAAAACCAATAAAAGGATGGTGGTGAGGCGCGACTTTTGTTTAGGATGCAGTGAGAGCTCATTTATGAAACCTTTCTTAACACGGTTACGCCCAGCTTCCATTATGACCCTACGAGAGTGGTCACCGTCACGCAAACCTCGTCACCAAATAAATAAAAGACACCCGGCGTGAGCAGCGTTGTCGGCGCGACACCATGGAGTTTGCGTCCTACGTAGAGATTCAGGCGACACGCAGCAAGGTGCTCAATTTGAGTCGACGAGTCCTGACGCCTGTAGAGGTGACCTGTCGAAATCTGCAGAAGACCTTCAACACCAAGAAGTCGGTGGAGCTGACCATTAGCGATTTAGTGTGCATTGCCGTGATAACCCTTCTGGCGGCTCTGATCGTCGATGTCGTCTATGCACTGGTCACAAGGCGATCGCAGAAAGTATGTTTTTCAGGGGGTAACTAAGTTTTGATTAAACGGTAGCTCTTATGGTGCATACCGAACCCACATAAAATTCCCGAGCTGAGTGGAGTGGTGTTTAGTTCTTTGTCATGAATTCGTTACCAGGGTCGTGGAATCTGCTTCAGCTAGTCCAGTTCATTATTGCAGTTGCAGCAACTAATGTTGCTCTTACGACGTGGTAGTCGTTATCTGGCATCGCTATTCGGGACACATGCAAGACTCGTACTCCCGCAATTTCCACCAGTTAACTTGTACGAGAACGCGAGAGATTAAAGTTTACCTTAACTAAGGTATTTTTAAATGAATGAAAAAGAGAATCGAGGTTTCTTCTGCCAACGCAAAACTAAAACCGCGCAACCGCAGGGCACGCGCCGCATCACGTCTGAATTTGCGTGTTCGCATCACATAAGTGTCTTCAGATATGTCTGCCGTTGGTTACATTTATCAGACAAGGTCGCATTCCTTATCAGTCCCGTCATTGCTAAACATTTACTGATGCAAAGAACTCGTTTTTTTTTTCATATAAACTCTTAAATTCGTTAGAATCAAAATTTCTTTTTGTATCATAATGCAGATTAAACTGGAAAACGTGGCGGCTTCGTGGTAATTTGCTTTCGATACACTCTAATATTTGAAAACTTTTCACTGAATTTCAAGAAAATCATGTGAAATATTCTGTTCCCTTTTCTTCTTACCCCTCAAAACTTTGATCGGTGCTTCTGGTTTTTGTCTTCAACAACCGAATAAACTTTTAATTAACACAGGAAAATAAACTGGTTGCATTACCTTTATTCTTCGTGTCTGATTTTTACAGTCAAACGTGGGAAGCGGTTTCTTAAGTGACGCCAACGAACCGCCAAATCTTGGGATTGTGGTCGCGAGGTTTATGACGCAACTGACTTGGCCAACATCCGTGTTCGAGGCGATCAGGCATTCTGAAATGGTAAATTACACGCAGTAAATCCTAACTAGACTTCTACTCAATCTTGCTGAAGTGCGTTAAAAGAAAAAATGGATTTATTCATGTATAAAGGAATATATTAGTGGTTCTCGGGATAGAATTAATGAATGCCGGAATACTCTCGCATCTAGAACTTAGTTTTAGAGGCTATTAAGGACGCAACACGTGAGCTGAACTTGCATCATTTCTTTTTTGTAATTTTGTTTAGCTTGGCACTAATCATTAACAGTGAGTATTCCCTTAGAGTGCGTAAATTCAATTTTTCCCCTAATCTAGACCTGGCATCAGGTCCAATTCAGAGAATATGTGTCTAGAGGTTGGAGAAGAGAATTGAATAACTTCGCAGGAATCATCTAATGGAAAATTGTTTGATGTCCAACTTCTCTAAAGTTTACTTTTTTTGCTTTCCGATATGAAAATTTTGCATCTGAAATCACTAATTTAAATTAAAAACATTATTAGAACAAGTCCCACCCCCAAAATACCTCAAACACATCCCTTAGATCTGCTTATCTCAGAGCTCTGCGTAGAAGTCTCATATAGGAAAATTCCTTGAGAAACAGAAAAGAATTTGATTTTGGTTAAATTCATCATTGGTGCTGACATCGTGATTTCTCATACATGATTGCCAACGTTGTAAGCCTCCCTGTATTTGTTATCTATTTGAGGATGCTAAAATTTATCCCGGAAAATTTAACGTTTATTGTTAGCCATTTTTGACTTACATCTTGAAAGCAGGCTCAATAAGTAACCAAGGTAACATGGACAACTATGTGAAGGCAATCAATGTTTTTCTTGAATCAGGGAGCACGCGTAGATATTTTGAGCACGCGTTTTGGCCTGTCTGGTCTCCTTGTAGTACGGACTCCCAGGCTGTATGTACGTGTCTTCGAACGGCGTTCTCGTCTACACCATTTTCACTCTGATACTGTTGGAGTTCAGGACAAAGGCTCCCGGTGCCCAGACGTTGGCACAATTCGTGAGAGTTCGTTTTGGGACGGTGTGCCACATCCTCACCGTCATCTTCACCATCTTTACGAGCACCTTCGAGCTCATCGTTGACGTCAGCGGTAATGCATGTTCCTGTATTCCTGTATTCAGTATTGTGTGATTACGTTTTCTGGTTTAAGCGGCAATACAATGCGGCAACCGTCAGCAACGGATATCATCAAGCATTTCATAAAACAGGGCTAAAATAGGTGGCTTTGATTGTCATATTATTGTCACAATATGAAACTTGATTCTATTTCTGTCCTAAACAAATGGTCTTAGCTTCTTGGTTAATTTTCAGTTCTTTTGATCTCAGCTACAAACATCAACATCCACGCTGCAACGCTGCCTGCTTGAAAAATAGGCGTGTATCGGTCCAAGATTTGAATTGAAAAAAATAAAATGGACACGCTTTTTTTCTGATTTGCTAATCGTGCTAATGTCTGCTGGTTTGATGTCAGATATAACACAGCATGTGCGAACAAGCAGAATTTCTTTCATCTGGTTCTGCGAAGTCAAGAAATTTGTTGACACTCGAGGAGAAATATGCATAAAAGTACAAAAAAGTAGCAAATTTGCTCAAAACGATTCGCCCAAATTTGACTCCCATGCAGATAGACCTACTTAAGCCGATTATGTATTTGTTGTGAACCTCAATAAGTCCGTATTTATGACAATCCATTAAAACCACTGATGATTAATACTGCATAATCCTTACTCGAACCAATAAATAACGCGTTATCGAATTGTACTAAACAGGAGCCTGCTCAAATACACACGACTTCTGTCAATAATGGATTAATAATAAATTGGAAACAAATAAAAATGTTTAAAAATTAAAAATCAATAGGGAGTTGTATCCCACCAAGCCTTTATGGTGATTGGTTACTTACACACCTTAAACTGCACCGTCAGAATGGTTAAATTGTGAGCCCGACTAACAATGAGGTCCTAAATGCCAATGATCACGAGGTTGCCAGAATGGTGGTAAAAATCATTTAGGTTAATTGGAAGGGGGTAATTGGTCTGGATTAATCCCTTGTTTTACAACTGGGTTATAGTATACGTTAAAAATCCAAAATTATGTTTGCTTCTAAACAAATTTATCCTCAAAATGACATCAGCGAAGACGATGGCAAAAGAAAATGGCGGAGATGAAAACAACTTTTTTCAAAAACAAACTAGGCATTCAGACAACTTTCTTGGCTTTTATTTTAATTATACTGGATTAAAACTTTGTTTGATTTGGTGCTGGCTTTTATACGGCAGAAATAGTAGATAAGTCTAGAAACTGCATGTGTGCACGTAGGAATTTGTGGCCTGTTTCATGGCTGAAGTTTCAATGGCACCAGTGGTAGCGTTGTGGCAAACATGCAACCGTCAACTCACATCGCTGCCCGTTGTGAGGGCACACACACACGTAGGTGAAGTAATTCAACAGCCGGTTTATTTTCAAACCACAGTGTTGGGTGGATTTCGCCTTTTCAGTTGGATCAACAACTCTTAACGCGGTGTGCAGAACCGCGGGCAAAACAGCCATCATCTCTTTTGTCTTCATTTTGGTTGGCGCCTTCCTCCTGATGACGTGGCGCAAAAGCTATGGCGTGTTCCTCTACTTAATGATGTCAGCTCTAGTCGTTATCACCTCCATTCTCCTGCTACTCGTGCTAAACGCCTCCAGCTATTACCCGCTGGGTAGGTCTACACACACAACTGGCTTTGACGAGTTATTGTTGTTTTGCTATCAATGCGTCTGGTGTTGTAGTGACGGGAGACTGTCCTGGCAACTTATAACGATAATGTAGTTGCTTGATTTGCAGCGGGCCCCTTTGCGGTTTTGAGAACCACACCAGGGCTGATGATCTACGTTGACACGACCCGACCCAATGCAGTGTATAAATGCAGATAGCGCGTAGCTCAAGTAATTTATCCTAGCAGTAGTGGTGTGTGCGTGAGCGTGCAAAGTACCAAGTCAGTTTATACATATCCCTGCTAAACATCGATCCCTGAACGAACACAGCTATGTAGAGTGTATTCAAGCAAACTTATTGCATCATGTTCGCTCACGACTGCTGTGATCGCATTCTGCTCGCCACAGATGTTACCAACTTCTTGCTTTCCAATTTCCTGACCCTGTGCACAATTAATTTTTGAATGCCACTTTTACACGCGATGTTGACCCACAACGCTTTTACATAAATGTCAGGTAATTGTGTGAGAATAAAAGCAGCATCAGCAAGGTGAAACGTCCATGCTTCCATAGGAAAACAAACCTGCAGGAAGTTTAGCAATCACTCAATATAAGTAATTCCCGATCGATGTTGTGAAACACGTTGCTATTTCACTGTGCTTGTCCCATGCAGCCTTACGAGGGAGATATCGTTTATCTTGCGATTCAATTTAATGCCGATGCAGAAGCAATGCCGAGCAGAAATGCTAACCTCAGGTGAAGCCTGCCTCTCCACGGGCGATGGTGTTTCATAGGAAGGAGGCGGTGGTTCCAGTCCGCGAGGCGACACTTCACGTAGGATGCATTCACGTTAGGCCAATTTAATCACGCTCGCTCATGCTTGCTAACTGCGTTCGCTTTCTGCTTGCTACAGACACTAACATTTCCACTTACATACAAGCAAGGGTCCTGGCAGCCCAAACTGCTGGGTTAAAAAGGTGTTTCAAAATAGTGTTAGCGTTTATATAATTTAAAAAATGACAACAGTTTGGTTCCCTTAAAGGAGACCCCTATAATCATGCCACCAACATGGACCCTTATTCCAATATTTATGTGACGTTGAGGAAGGAGGTGAGTCCTTGGCGTCAGTTTCAACGGCCCCTCAAATGGCTGATGCGTGAAGACAATTCTACAGCCAGACGTGTAGAAACGGCTGCTTATCTGGAGTCGAATTTAGGTCGAATTTAGGTCACTAGTCACAAATGAACGTGCTCGCCACACAGTACCCTTACTGATTGTCAGGGCTCATGTGGTGGTCCGTGAAAATATTTGACAACGTAGGGCATAAACCTTGATCACGGTACAGTCACCAATTTAAAATTAACTTAAATGGTGCTAACTGTATAAAATGGACGTGCTTGGTATCGCTTGCTTGCTTACTTTTCAGGAAGTATTGACAGGTTCTACAGACTCCTGTTGTGCTTTCGCGGACTCCAAAACGGCTCCACAGAAAGTGTTTTGGATAGACCAAGTGAAGGATTCACTATAGAGGAGATCTGCAATCTAATTTGTATGTCAGGTCGTTATTTAAATTGAAAGAAGCACGTGATTTTGATCTCACTAAGCAAGCTTGTTTTTTTTTTATCGAACATGATATTCACTGGATCCTTCACTCGATTTACGTATCAGCAATTAATTGAAACGGACTACCTTAGTTTAAAATGCGAACGAATTTATTTATTTTACACTAGATTTTGAGAAGTACATAAGGTCTTTTTGTCTTGATTTGGTATGTGGGTGTTCTAACAAATGTATATTGGACGCTTTGTAAAAAAATATTGCCATAGTTTCCTTTAGTCTGTTCAGTTGTCATGGTACAGGCTAGATTTTATTAATAAAATACGATTGAATGTAAAACATGTGCGGGATTTCTCATGCGTTTGAATATGAATGCACTGATTTTCATTCACCAGAAGTGAATTTTACATGGCTCTGAAGAATTACAGCTAGCGTTTCAAACTATTCACCAAGGAAGAATATGTTTTTAAATAAACAGGAATTGGAGCGTTTACTGTAAGAATTGGCAATGTGCTTAGCCCTGGGTACACTTAGCTGAGTCTACCTCACGGTTTGCGAGTGCGTAAAACGCTTGCACGACGCCGCTGTTTTCATCTCAAGCATTGACCGACTGTGGTCGTACTGGCCTTTAGGTAACACATGACAACTTTTAGCGCATGTACGTTGAAAATAATGCGTGCCTGAGAGTTACTGAGAGCTATTTCAGTAACACATAAGCGGCGGCGGTGGTTTTATGTGGAGTTTTCAAGAAACTCGCAGCAAACTTCAAGCCTACAGTCTTACTTCTTTTTTCAACCAAAGGTGGTGGCTGAGAAATTTTCTTTTTTTCGTTATTGAAGTACTTTTCACCATGAAGAAATAGAAGGCTGAGCTAGCGTTGATAAATAACTGCTAAATGCGTTTTTATAGCACTCCACAGTAATTCAGAATCACGCGAGATGCAGATAACGTAGAGAAGATATGAAAAAAACATGAATAAATGCGTCAGATAACTACCGGAGGTTAAATAACAGTAGCATTTCGTGTAATGACATTTGCTGTATCCTGGATTCAGGCTGGCCGATTTCTGTCCAATAAAATTTCTGCCTTTTTGGTTGAAAGCCTTGCTTTTGCATATAATATGATAATGAATGTAGCACAAGGGTCATTCTTTTATTTAACTTCATTTAATGAAGCTTGCGTGCTTCCGACTTTGATTTCTTTCGCCTAACTACTCAGATAAAGCCGATAGTTTGAATTGAACGCCCAATCCCGAGCAAGGATCGGTTTTTTTAAGGTTATTTGGAAAATTCATTTAATTTGAAGAAAACAAAAGACGGATTTTATATCACACAGTATTGGGCGTTTGTGCGCATGCGTGTACACACTGCCATCTAAATTGACGCGATAAGTACACAAGGGAAAAACCGACTCATACGGTTGTGCACGACTCTTAAAATTGAAGGTGAACTAAATTGGAAACTAGTAATTGAACTTTAAGGCATTAGACCTTAATGCGCTATCTTATTGGTACACTCTTTTGTCACCCGAGTTCGCATCGTTCGTGTGGTGCTGGACCAGTCGCTGTGGGAGCTGGCCATCAGCCTGCCTCCGAACCACAGCATCATCGGTCTGCTGCTGGCCACCCTCCTGGCCTTCTCCATCCCCGCCGCACTCAGCATCGCCTGTGGTCTGGGCTTTCTCGCCCTCGAGTCTGCCTTCTTCAACGAAGTGCTTCTCACAAGCACGCAGAAGTTGTCCGGTGAGTTTTTCGAACTGAATCAAACGATAAGTTTAAAGACGAAACTAGCATCATGCATCCACAATCCTAGTTCGGACTTTTTCAATGAAAACGAGAATAACTGGTGATCTAGTAAATTGCCTTTTAGGACAGCAAAAAACTTGCAATAGAAAGAAGCAAATTAGTTGAAATTTACTAAAATGCGTTATTTATACAACAGCCAATGACTTGGGGCCCACCACTCAGTCGTTGCAGCGATAGTCATTTGAATCAATAATTCAAAGACCTGACGATCGTAAGTGTTCAGGTAGGAATTATGAGGAGATAAGTTTGAATGCACAGAAGCCTGACAACAATGTATTTACGAATTAGGAACACGTGATGTTCCTAATTTTCACCAGGCATACACTCAATAGAGATTGGAATACGGAATGCTATTATATTTTTTTTTCAGTCTATGATCATTTAACTGAATAACTGACGATTTTCCTAGTGCGTTGATGTTGTTTTTTTATCATATAGATAACCGATAATTGCCTAAATGCTTGGTGATTCAAAATAACCCTTGAAAAGCGGAACCACGTTGAGTTTAAAAATGTTGTTAGTGTTGGAACTGCAAAAAAAATACTAAGGACGTGTTGTGAACGCGTTTATTTACACTCGTTAATTCGATTACTTCAGCTTCCGACATAGAGACCCCCTTTTCGCAGCTTGTCGGCAGCCCCACCGATCCTCAACTCCCCATTCATTCATGCGAATATTTACCTTGGATTATCCTCACACCTAGGTCTAGGTGTCAGCGCATGTATGACTCACGCATCTGAGATATAAATACACACGCGCAAACCCCACCCACGACACAACGACACCAAAGTGGCTGAGCTCTGAAGTAAACGGTTGTGTCCACGTCCTCTCCGATTGTTTTTCTTCATCGCGGGTATCAGACAAGCGTAATTGGGCCAGGGTTAAGTCAGTGGCCCCGGCGTAGTTCAAGACCACATGGATGGGCCCACAACAAACGTTTGATTGGATTGTGGTCTCAAAGGTTTTTTGGATTGTGGTTTAGCTCTTAGGTTAGTTAGGAACCCGAATACCCTTCAACACGTGTTTTGACAGAATTTAAAAAACTCAAATGTGTCTTCACGGTAATTACTCTCCCCGCGAGTCAACAAAACGACCTTCCCTGTGGATAGAAGAATGTGCTTTGCCTTAAAGCATAATAGGGTAAAAATGCTGGAAGCGTGTATGTGAACAAGCGGAATCTGTGGCACAGGCTAAATTGCACCAACAAAAAGCGGTGTTATGTGACTGGTGGTGAGGTTGCAAGGGATTATCTATTAAGGACTTGGTTTCGTTGCCAGTATTAACCAGAGAAGTAAATCTCAGTGTTTAAAGTCAACCTAAACTGCGTAGTAGCATGAGCATTCATTATAAATACAGTAAACCGCACGTCTTTTAACAGATACCAAGAAACTGAGGCACTTATAATGCACATTCCTCCAGCATTCGTTTATTTCCCTGAACTTGACCGTCCGCATTTTATCTTCCTCGTTCTCTGAAATATAATTTGAATAACAAAGTGCAATTCAAATAAAACTAGTAAAGCGTTTATAGATGATCACAGGACCTGATGAGAAGTAAATTATTTATTACTCAGCAAAGGTTTGTCAGGAAAACGTTCCTTGTTGTAATTCAGTTCCAAATTAAGCACAAAAGTAAGGCACGTACTCAATCTTGACTACAAGGCTGAGGCAAAATTTACAAGGGTTCTATGATTTATCCGAATTAAAACATCTATTTAGTGTGCAAGGTTAAACTCTTGGAAGTCTAGCCTACTGTGCCACGACATTAAAGCATACCAAGATATCTATCACATTATGAAACTGTGTTGATCGCCCTCTGTTCTAATTTTTGAGGTCAAAACCTTTAGTTTGGATGCGCTGGTTTAATGTGTGTGGAGATCGATGGTGATTTTTTTCATCGGCTGCAGGTCTGACCATTTTCGCGGTTCCAATACACCTGCTGGAGAGACAAGGCGCGTACCTCGTCTTCTTTGTGGTCCTCATTCTCCTGGTCACTTCCTCCATTTACAATATCAGTGGAGCCGCGACAATTTTCTATCATGACATCCTGGAGACTTACATTAGGGTGAGATACTCCTTAGTCGTTGGATCACGTTAACCGAATACTCTGCCCGGCCTTCAAAGAAGACGTGGGGTTGGGTTTGATGACCCTCTCGCCATGGACCCGACTGGTTATGAGAAACCTCTTCCCTTCACCCTGTTGCGGGGGCCCAGTGCTGTTTTGGGAACCACACCAGGGCCGACAATCTACGTCGACACGGCCCGACTGAAAGAAGAATGGAAAAGTGCAGATGGAGTGTAGATGGCATAATTTACTGAGGCAGCAGCAGCAGTGTGTGTGTGTGTGTTTGTACAAGATTATAAGTGCGCTTATATAGCCTCGCTGATCGAACGGAGTAACGTGAAGTGCTTTCACGTAAATCGATTGAGTCGTGTTCGTTCACAACAGCTGATTGCCACAATCCTAATCTTCTTAGGAATGAGGTGAAATTCGTACTTGTGGGATACGAGCATACGAGTGTAGCCTAACCACACACTCTTTAACACAAGGAAGTGAACAAATGAAAGTCACGAAGTTCGTGCATGGTTAAGATCTGAAATGTGATCACTTAAATTAACTCATCAGCTCAGAATTAATGGTGTCCAATTGCTCAGAGATCTTTCGGCCTTGGCTGGATTCACAAGGCACTGCAGAAAGGGGCCAGAATTGACATTAAAAAGGACACAGAGGCGACAGCTGTCTTGTGGTGAACCATAAGAGTGCAGATCGAAACGTTTAATACAAAATCTAGCTGACAGCCTGCATTCTCAATATAATGCTAGCCGCAAAGTGTACCGCGGGATGAGCTATTAACCTCCAGTCAACTGTGGTGATCCTAATTTGCAACATGGCTTCTTTCGAAGTAGATGGGAAGCGGATCGTTCACAAAGCGATTTGAATTGTCAGCTGTCGCCACCACCGCATATAATGTTCTTTCTTCAGAATTTAGCAGGAATTAGACATAGAATACTAAAGGCTAGCTGGATTTATCAGTTGACGCTTTCTAGTCAGGCACCTTACATTGTCGTTTGTGTGTTTCACCAACGTAGCCCTTCAAAAAACACGCGAGCGAACACACCTGCCTTCTGTGCGGGAAGCCACGTGGTCACCTGGCTAGTCGACGAAACATTTGTCGCTGCCGCAGCATGCTCGAGTGTTCAAACTGCCAAATGGACACTTGGTACGTCCGGATCTTATCTCTCCCCATTTGTATTTTGCCTTTCTGCTGACTGCAGAACAAATCGAGCGGGATTTTCAGTGTAAAAGTGCATGTTCTGCTGTTGAGTTACAGTGAGGCGTCATGACAACCATCTTTGAGGTCGAATCGATGGACCTAATTCAAGCCTTCTGGATAACGGTTTATATATTCTGCTTAAAAACAAGCGCTTTCACCCCTTCCAGCATTTTCAATCAAAATCTAGAAATCTGGATACGGAAGAGTTGTACGATTCGTTTTTCACGAATATCTGAAATTCAAAGTGTAAGGTAGAACACCGCTCAAGGAATCAGCGACAAGTAGGCTACTTTGGTAGAAACCCAATTTACATTGTTTCAAAAATGAAATGAAGGCGGTGTGTGAGTCGGTCAGACATCGTAGTAAGTCATGTGTTCTGTATCCCCATCTAATGGCACGAAGTAAGCTCAAAATATCCATCTTTCGCACCTTTTCAAGGATAAGAGAACAGTGCAAGAGCAGACCGTCTTCGACGCTGCTCTACGGATGCCGAACTCACGGTGCCTACAGGGCCTACAAGGACGAAATGTCGTACAGTGTGCTTCGCATCACGTTCACGGTCATGGCGGGAATGATTCCAATTTTCATCATGCTGTACAAAGTAGAGGTGACTATAAACCCTTTTCATACAGCCATAAAGTGCATGAATACACAATTTGCCGCTTTAGCCCAAGACTCAAAGCACGTGACCAGTCCACTTAAACTGAACCCGGAAAGCTTTTGAACTGCCTTTGCTGAAATTAATTCACCTTGTAGAACGATGGTCACCCTTTGAGAACCACATAAGAGTTTAATTTTTTCGAACAGCCATTAATGCAAAACAGTAAAAAATAATTCCTGTTGTGCTTAAGTCTTTACAGAATTCCTTAAGAAGCAAGAAATTTCTTAGTTTTTATAGATAAAATTAAGCCAACTAGTTCAAACTAGAAAATTCATTCAATCCTCCTTTTTGTAACCAATTTAGTAAATAAATGCTGTGAGTGTGTAGGATTTTCCAAACAGATTATGTCGATGACTGTACTGAAATTAAACTGATGAAATCGAAAATTGTGTTGGTCTAAATTTGAATTGTTTGGATTACTTATCGTACTTTTTTTTATACTTTCGCAGCTCGTAAATTTTATCTACTTTGGTATATGCACCCCGTTCATTGGCTGCCTCTGTCTGACCATGATTTGGGCTCGCCTCACAAATCATGCCTTCCTGATTGGCTACACCGTCAGCACATTGATCTCCTTGGCGCTATGGCTGCTGCTTGATAACTTCACGTCGCTCGGTAGGCTAGGCATGCTAGATACTAATTTTAACGGAATTCGATACATAAAAGTGTGTTATCAAACTATTTGTTGTAGAGTTGTGTGTCAAAGGGCACGAAAAAGTAGGCAAAGGTATGGAAGTACATCCGCGTAATCTATTTGCATTCTTCCCTGCTTCGATTGGATCAGGGTGCTTGTCCAATAGTGTTATTCAGCGAACGTCAATAAACAACCGTTATGCGATTGGTCAGTAAGTCATGAGTCAGATTAAACTATCAACACGGCATCCTCCAAATGACTAGCGTAGGTTCAGGAATGAATAAAACTACGCGAAAAACGATATGTGAATGTGAGTTTGATATTCCACTGTGAGCTTAAAATGACAATAAATGAGTCAGAAACTTTGGAGGTTATAATGCACACGTAGATACTTTGGGGTGCTAGGCAAAAGCCCACTTGAAAATCGGGGAGGCCAACATTTCAGAATTGGGCAAGTCGCTCTCTCCCAGTCAATAAGGAACAAGAATCCCATTCATTCCTTGGACGCTTGCTTCTTTGAAATGTAAATGTCACAAAAAAAATCCCAGTTACCCTTCGTTTTTGAAGTAACTGTAATGCTATCAGTACTCTCAAACACCTTATCTAGTTGATCTATACATAACATCCGTTGATTTTTCTTAAAGAAATGATGAAAATTCAGCTCATTGCTCTGACGGTAGCCTTTGCCGGCGGCTTCATCGTCCCTATAGTGATAACTCTGGCTACCACTAAAACACCTTCGCAGGAAGTGACACTCGCCGTGTGGAGATCCGTTCAACAAATCGATAATCCGCTCATTCCATGGCCTGAACTCTTCACCAGGTGAGGCGTCTGTCGATAAAGTGCCCTGCAATGACTGTATAGTGCTACAACTTGCCAACTCCCTGAATCAAAATTTTTCTACCCGCATGAATGGGGAGGGCCGCAAATTTGCTTATCAACCGTGAGACCTTGGGTGAAAATACCCTGTAAGCATTACACAACATGTGGTCGTTTAAATTTACATAAGATGCAACCCTGAATACCTTAGAATATGATCTGCTCAAGGCAAAGGGTATTTGCAAGTACGCTACACCACAAGCATGTCACCAAAAAGGGAATGAGAGCGCTATCCTATATGGCACTTACAACTGTTTATAAATCCCTCTACTCATTTGGTGCCGCTGTACACGCGTGAGTGAGCGTGTCTATGGAGGACACTAGAACGGCTGCCAATGAAAAGTGAGGATGATTTACAACAGGCAATCAGCTTGCCGTTAACTTGTTCGAACAAGTTTCCGTTCATGTGCCTATGTTGACGTCCCACTACAGTTGGGATCAGCAACGCCCACTCAATGGCTAACCAACCATTTATGGAATGCGCCAATTTTGTCAAACGTTCCTTTGTGCATTTCATGATTTGAAAGTCTTTGTTCGTACTTCCGTATTATGAGATTTGATAAAATAATCTTAGTGGTGAAGCATCAATTCACTGATTGCTTACCATCAACGTGTTTCCTGTAAAACGGTATGCAAACCGTGTCACTCTTTTGTACATCTTGGAAGAAATCCTGGTAAATCACATTTCTCGGTAAACAAAGTCATGAACGAGGCATGGCCTTTTACAAAAGTAGAACGTTATAGTAAACTGCATCATCTGTTCGGGCAGAGCTTTTGTAAGTTACGCCATGCGTGAACTCAATTAAAAAGTGCTACTGATTTAATTAATAGTAGACAGTCTCTCCAGTTAAAGTTGACTTATTGAACTGATTTCTCCACGACCTAGACAAACAGATCTGCGTTTTTCGCCGCGTCTCAGCGAGACCAAACCAGCGCCATCAGAGGTGCGCAGAGCCCTGTCCGGCCTCCGTCGACTCGCCTACGTCATCGTCATCTTCAATTTTGCTATTTTTCTTGGCGTCTGGCATGTTTTCATGTATGTGTCCAAATCCTTCGAGTTTGACGAATTCTTCTATTTTGTAAGTTGGCATTAAAACTTTCCTAAGATTACCTGCTTTATTTTTAGCAAACAATCGAAGTATACTAATGGCTTATTTTAAATTTCATAACACGACATCAATAAAAGCGCAGCCACATGCAAGTGACCTTGAATGCTGGGATAGAAATGAACCCTGGTTATTATTTTAAAAAAAAATTGTCCCAAGTTCTAAGTGAAATCGGAAATTAATTGAAGGCAGAACTGAAAGCAGGCTGAAATGCACCACCCTTTTGAACATTGACCGCACACCAGAACGATCACTTCTGTTTTCGGAGATGGGCCGCGACAGTTTTTACTGTTGATACTGTGAATGCTTTGAGCGAATGGATCAGACAAACAGGACAAAAAAGCATTTCAAAGTGTTAAGATTTTGAATTAAAATTCGCAACAATTTTCATTCAACTTGATGGAACGTTTCGGATATGTGTTTGCCTCGCGAGTAATGACTTTCGCACGGCGATGTGGGGGTTTGAGCCACAACATTCGTAACGACAATTTGCTTTGGTTAACGATCAAGGTGTGTTTATCGCAAGCAGAAAACACAAAGTTGCTTTTCGCCTTGGCGTCGGTTAATGGCAGCTTTAATTTTACACTTTCATTGCCTCAGAAAACAAGCAAATAATCACGGGACATTGCCTTTCCATCAACTTACTTTTGACAGTCTTCTCACTTACAGTTGAGCAATTTTACTTTAGTTATAAGAAACGTCAGTTAGATTAACATGTTGATGTCGTGAATCGTGTTTATTCAACCCCCTAATCCAGTCGCTCCACCACCTCCTACACAGGGTTCTTCGTTTCGCAGCATAGCGCCAGCTGCACTAATCCTAAACTCCCCATTCATTCATGCGAATATTTATCTTGGAGTGTCCCCACACCTAGGTCTCGATGTTAGCACATCTATGACTCACGCATCCGAGGTATAAATGCACACGCGCAAACCCCACATACGACACAACGACACCAATTCTGGTTGAGCTCTGAAGTAAGCGGTTATATCCACGTCCTCTCCTGTTTGTTTCTTCATCGCTGGTATCAGGGAAACGTAATCGGGCCAGGGTTAATTCCGTAGTCCTAATGTGGTTCAAGACCACATGCTGGGACCCACAACATTGTGTTATTTGTAAAATATTTCTGTACTATCTGACCATGAGTAAACAAACGGAATCAGAAGTTGATATTTTGGATATTCTGTCTGGGACGTAAAACAATTTCGCTTGTAAAATTAACTTTCTATTGATAAACACAACAACAAAATCCGTGTACACCTCATTTAGGGAAACTGACAGTCAAATTACCTTCAATGCCATGATGCCACGGTGAAATTGCGCAGATACCGAGGCTATAAAGTCAAGCTAATCAATCAGATCTAACTAGTCGTGAACTTCAGCCTAAATAAAAGGCAGTGGGGATCATGATTGGATACTGTTACAGTTAATCAGGACGAATTCTCTTCATCTTTGCGTAGAACTACCAATGAACTTGCGTACTGAGGCACCGCTACGCCTATGCGGTTAATATTACCCATTCACAAAAACGCGGATGCATGTAAAAAGTTGTAGTGCAGATTGAAAATGCCAGGCCGGACAGAATAACCTTTTTGTGTTTTTTCAAGGTGCGATCAGTTGAGCTTTGGACGTACCTGGCAGCTGGTTTGTGCATTCTAACACCGATCATCCGGTTAATTAGCAGTCAAATGGCCAACTTTAAGCAGTTGCTTCGGAGCACTCCGCGGATAGTTAGGTAAGTTTATTAATTTTAAAACCCGTAAATTCTTGCTACGACGGGGTCCCGCTATTCACCTTTGTGCATCCGCTTTCATGCATTTTCCCATCGAGGCAAAAAAGACGTTGCCCTAAGGCTTGCGAGGTTATGTCAACTTGTATTCAACATTATGATGAATACAAACTACACAAGAGTCCCTAGAGTGTGGCAAATTATGTTTTCCATTCAGCATTATTTGAAAGCCTAAATTGGTGCGTCAGACGAATAACACCTTGCTGTTTTTGTTTTAGACAGTGGCTTCTGCGGATGCGTCGAAGGGCAGGGCCGAACCAGTAGACTCAGGGACCGTGCATTTCCTTTAAAACACTCGATGCTTTTCCCCATTATAACGTGTCAAACGTTAGTTTCTAGAAACATTTTCATCTATGAGACCAGTAAAGGGATTTACACAATGAATGTCTAAAAATTGAAGTTAGGCAAATAGTCCACTGAATCGTACCTTGTACACCACAGAATATTAACCATAGTGCACTGCATCTAAAAGAAAATTACTAGAAAATACCAAATTTGAGAGATGCTAATTTAGAATAGGGTCATTGAATTAGGCTGCACAAAATGAACACGATTATCATTGTCAAATACTTGTTCATTTCTCTATGCGTCTCTTTATAAACATGCTTGTAATTCTTTCAATAAGTTTGGCAATGAAGATACTAATGTTAACTTTTTAGTAATTTTCCACATAACTGCCTCCAGCGTATTCATACAACACAGGTAAATACAAATTAATCAATAATCTGAACCGAATGATTTGAAGGCATATCAACAGATCTTTATCGTCACATGGTCCCTCAGTTCAACGCTTCATAGCTATAACTATAGCTTGCTGTCACCCTACCAAATTAGCTGATTTATTTGCTTGCTAGGGAAAACCGTTTTCAGTAACTATATTTTCATTATGCTAGGTTCAGTACGGTCAAATTTGCTATACTAACTTACGCACTAGGTTGATTTTTTAGGACATTGAGAATATAAATCGTTAGAACCGACTACAGGTGCACAAAAAAGACCAACTTTTAATAACGAGTTAACTTTCAACAAAAATTGCGTAGTGGCTGGTAGGTGAAAAGACGACACGTCAAGGCAGTCAGAATCGACTACTCCCGCATCAGGTGAGCTACACTAGGGCAAATGTGCGAAATTCACTGATTGAAATGTATGCGTAATTAACTCGCAGCCAATGAATGGCGTCCGTGAGAATTTGGATCATCGATTACTTTCACGAGCAGATTGCAATGAGCTTACAGCTTGGCAATCGATCGCCAAGACAAGCGCGCGTGCTTGGATTGACCGCGAAAAGTGACGCACAAATTTATCAGTCACTCTTATCGATTTTCAAACGACACTTGTGTCCACACAATATACCAGTACTGATGTCAGGCAAAAATGCAAAACTTGTGAGTTTCCTCAATTAGGGCAGATCTGTTTCGCCAAATTCGCTCTGATGCCAAAAGTGACGATCTACTACACTTTCCGCGTTCACTGTTTAGGTGCAGGAACTCCAAGCCTGTATCGGGAGCGTTGAAATTAATTTGTTAGTAAAGTGTTAAGTTCAAATACATGGGGGATGCACCAAACTCAAAATACTTAGGTTTTTGATACAAATCAACCACTCCAAAATTAAGAGAATCTGATTGCACCTAATTGACGTAGTGACAAATGCGAAGACGCAAAAAGGGTGGGACTTCTACAAACGGCATTGTCATCGAAGTCTTCGTGGCTTCCTAACTAATTAAAACGTGCCATAAATGTTTTCCCAAACTGTTTCATTCGATTTTTTACATGAAAAAAGTTAATTCGACAGCTCATTGGCAATACTTACAAATAAACATCGGGTAGATTTCAATATTGCCAAATGTACTAGCAATTAACCTGAAGGAATTAGTTGACGCACATTTGCCCAGTAATTAGACTTGCAGCTTTGCAACCCAAGAGTACAACCCACAGCTGTTTGGGTGGCATTGTCTACTGTTACCCTGGACAGGTTAACACACGAAATCAGCGTGCAAAGCATGGTGGTGAGGGAATTCTGTTGAACCACTAAAACGGCTACTCCGATAATACCGAGAAACCCCACAAAATACAAGCTAACTAGAGAAAATGTCGCTGAAAGCGACTCGAATGTGTATACGCAACTTGATGTGGAGACCAATAATATTGTGTTGAAAGTCGCTAGTATATTACAAAAAAGATGCCAGCATCCAATGTTGTTTTATGGAAAAAGTATAGTTAAAAGTGGTTTCCGAAATTGCATTTTTTGCTGGGATTTATTTTAAAAAAAATACACAAAACAATAACAAAAATAAATATCTTTTCATCAGCTTCCTAAAAAGAAGTAAAAATTATGTAAGTTGTGATTTAGCATATCAAAAAATTAAAAAAAAAGGAATTTGTAGGGGAAAAAATTAATACTGATAAAATGTAACAATGGTTTACTGTATAACCTTTTTCAGCAAAAAGTCTAAAAAAACATAAGCTACATCGTAACAACAGATCAAGAAAATAGGTCCAACACAGTAAAACATTATCCGCAAACGTCTCTGAATGCTCAGTCTAGAGTTAAATTCAGCATTCACTTGGTGGATAATAATTCCAGGTTATTAAAAGAAACGAATCGATGTTACCATCTTCTGACTTAAAAATACAATTAAATGGACTGCTAAAATTTCAAATAACATGCCTCTGTGAACTGTAGCAACGTACACTTAAGGATTTACAGATTGCAAAAAGGACTTGTCGCGTTATGAGCAGGCATATAACTTTAGTCCTTAAGTGAGAGAACAAAACACAAAACACAATTGCACAGACCGACAAAACTAGTCGACGCATCTAGTGTTATCATTGGACTGACACATCAATACAGATAAATTTCTCAAAGCATACAAACGACTTCAGCCAGCATAAAGAGACCGCATCATGTAATAAGAAATCGCATGCCGCTTCCCCAAAATAAACACTAGAAAACGCGTGCAAATAAACAAGATTCTGCAACAGTTGTCGCAACCGATACAATTAACTTACCTTTGTGAATAGCGGTAATATGTAGTCGAAGGCTATTAGAGGCGAAAAGGATTTGTCGCATTCCGAACATGCATATGGCTTCAGTCCTGAAACACGAGTACACAACACCAATCAAACACTCATCTTCCTACGCCGACTTTGCACACACCTCACCACAGCACTGCTCCTCCCATGCTTAATGCCAACAAAAATTGCCACATTCAAAAAAAAAATAGTTGTGCACTTGACTTAGACCTACTATCATAACCAGCATCCGTCACCACTCGACCCTGTTGACACAATCTGTCTTTAAATCTCATATTTACTACCATACACACTCTGGAATTTACAGTGCAGTTAGTTGTCTGAAAACATCGTGAAAGTGAATTAAGTGTTTCTCTAGCTATGTACAAATCACCAGCAGTATCGTTTAAGCAAAGGGTCGACAGAGGCATGAAAATTTACAAACTTACGCAACATCACCATTAAACTAATTTTACTAACAACGGTTAGACCACTTTCTGCATGAATTAGCTCCTAATAACGTGAAAAACGCGGTCTATTTTGCCACTGTCAGAAAACACGTGTGCTGTTCCTCCTACTTATCACGAGGAGAGCTTTTACGACTCTCCTCACTGTCAAGGTAGTTGTGCGCTTTTACCGCAATCTAGAACACATTCCCGAGTATCGCGTCATGACTAA
>UXSR01005347.1:80046-100354 GCA_900604375.1 Mesocestoides corti | reverse complement strand
GCACATAAGAGAGGATCGTGAAAATCTTGAACGAGGTCACGAATTAGCAGGAGCACCAAACTAAGCGGTTTGGTTGCACTCTCTGTCAAGCCTACATATTAACGGTTCGGGACAATCCGAGAACGGAGGCACGACTAGCGACAGCAGATACGACCCTTTCAATGTGCGCTAAGCCCACTAAGTCTGTTTGTGTGTGCATGAATATGGATTGCTGACTGTAACCATTAGTCAATGTCATCAGATCAACTCGTGAATACGCTTCAATCAAGCTCATTCTCTGATGGTTCATCGCATTTCCAAACACTAAAAGTTTGCGTGTTGCTTTGGGGAATTTCAGCGATTTAATACAGGGCAGGCATCAAACTTTGTTTAATGCAATTTACTCTGTCAAAATGTCCTTTTTTTATAAAGTATTTTGCCTTTGAATTTTGTAAATGCAGATAAAATGCTGTCCGTAGTAATTGTCACCGACAATGAAATTCAAAATCATACTCGTAAGAATTTTTCTATACAATGCCATAATTATTCTACTTATAAAATCAATGCTATGTAAAAATTGTAGACACTTTCATTAGAAGTCAGAATGCAAACAATTCTGCATATAATTATCCTTAAAAGGCGCGGTAATATCCTTTAAAGTCCTTGTTAAGATCCAATTTCATGAGATCATTAGCACTATGTAATGTTTTGCACTCAAACCAAATGCACCGGTTAGCTAATTTATCAAGATTCTTTTCAGTTAGTTACAATAGTAGAAAATTATACTTTCTAAACCGCCGAAATGGACGCATTTGTGCACCGATTTTGGATATTTTTTTATAATGTAGAATACCCAAGCCCTAATAGGTAAAAGACCAGTACAACAGAACAGGCTTCATTGACCAATCAGAAGCCAGAGCCACGCGTCAGGCGCCTTCCATCCGAGTCCACCACGATGGCCACGCCGCTCTTATATACTGCACACCAGTCGTGTCCTTATCTGGTTGGCTACCTTCCTTTCCCGCATGCCATTGAATCGCAGAAATACACTGGATTGGCTGAGGCCAGGTGGTCCAACATGTCTGCGCCCTAATCCGACGCCACTGTAGAATACCCGAGCCCAAATAGGTAAAAGACCGGTACAACAGAACAGGCTTCATTGACCAATCAGAAGCCAGAGCCACGCGTCAGGTGCCTTCCATCCGAGTCCACCACGCTGGCCACGCCGCTCATTTTATACTACACCTCAGTCATGTTCATCTTTGGTTGGGTGCTTATCTTCCTCGCTTGCCCTTGGAACGCAGAGACACAGGATTGGCTGAGGCTAGGTGGCCCAACATGTCTGCGCCCTGATCCGACGCCACTTTGGGACTCGGATGGCAGGCGCCTGATGCGTGGCTCTGGCTTCTGATTGGTCAATAAAGCCTGTTCTTTTGTACCGGTCTTTTACCTATTAGGGCTCGGGTATTCTACACTGGTGCCAGCGGATGCGTTCGAATAACGCAAATCGAACCCTAGCCTTTTCTCATCTATGGTCAACACAGGCAAAGACCCTTAAATTCCGGCTGAATTTGTCATGGCGTTCATCCAATGTCCAACAAAGTGGATCCATAGACATTGCCCGGGATTAGGACTACTGCATCTGAAGAGGCATTGGCAACTCAGCGACGAAGACTTGGACAGTGAAAGCCAGCAGGACTGCATCTGCGAATGGACCTTCGATGAATGATGAGTCCTTCCTGCAAGTCTACAAGAGCAAAGTCGTTCGTCAGCTATTCGCATGGGCCACTATCCTGACAGATGTGGGGTGCGAGGAGTGTCGAACTGGATATTTTACCAACACTGGATGTTAACAACAGTGCAAGGAACCAAGCCAGAAGCTGAGGACAGCTTCACTGCTGAGGGGGAGGCAGTGTGGGACTCGGATGGAAGGCGCCTGATGTTTGGCTCTGGCTTCTGATTGGTGAATAAAGCCGGTTCTGTTGTACCGGTCTTTTACCTATTATGGCTCGGGTATTCTACACCACACTACAATAATCAAACGGTCTCTGTAATTTGAACCGGGCAGTGTTTGTTAACTCACTTAAAGACATAATAGTAGGTGAAAAAGACACCACTGTTTTATAAATGGCTAAATTCTAAATTGTGATGTACCGGTCATTTTAAATTATGAGAAACCAGAGTGAATTATTTTGAGATGTTGGCTAAAATTGCAAAAAAGTCCACACTTAAACATTAGATGAATTGGGAAAAGTTTCATTAGACGCTGATACCCCTAAAATGGGCTTTTCGTTTTAAAACAAATTGAAAATTTCGTTGTATAGAGCCAAAAATATGGACCAGGGGCACTTCTAATGCCATTGGCACGACTTATCCCAAATCTTGAAATTGTTGTAGGCCCCAGCATATGATCGTGAACCACGCCGGGGCCACGGAATTTACCCTGGCCCGATTACGCTTGCCTGATACCCGCGATTAAGGAAAGAGGTCGGAGAGGACGGACACAAGCGTTTACTTCAGAGGTCAGATACGTTGGTGTCGTTGTGTCAGGTGTGGTGTTTGTGCGTGTGTATTTATAGCTCGGATGTGTGAGTCATAGATGCGCTAACATTGAGACCTATGTGTGGGGACACTCCAATATAAATAATCGGGCTAATGAAGGGGGAGTTGAGGAATCGAGCAGCTGGCGACATGATGCGACGAATGGAACCCCTTGTGGGAGGCGAAGCGACCGGATTAGGAGGTTGGATAAGCAGGATTCACGACAAAACCTTAACCAGGAATAAGGCAGATGCCGCATTACCCGCAAGATGTCTCATTATTCTGAGCACTAGTATACCATAAGGACAGGCTTCTGAAATCTACTACCTATTTTTAATTGACGCCATCCCACATTATATTTAAGAGCTTAAAAAAATATGAAAATTATTTGTTACGTTGTATATTATTGCAGTCACTACGCCAATTACATGATTAAAATGACTAGAATAACTATGAGCACCTCTTCTGTAAGCAGACACAGCAAGTCAGTAAGCTACTTTTTATAATAAAGAGATCATTTACGCACTGAAATCAAGCAAGTTATCATCAAGAGTGTAGTGACAAAAATGTTCCCATAGGTTACCAGAAATCACAACCTTAAAAATACTCCGTAATGTCATATTACCCAAAAAATTCAAAATTATTAAAAATATTTGAGCATTTTAAAAATGGGCAAACTAAAATTTGTAAAATTTTAAGATTATTTTAAAGTAAAAAATTAAATTTTCATGCATTAGAAAATGCTTGAAAATAGTTTTTGAGCGTAATATGTGCCTTTTTCCTTGACGCATACGCTGATGACATTAAAATCAACTAATAATTAAATCAATTACTTAGATATTTTTTGTAATGTACGAACAGAGGATCCGTTCTTCCTATTTTTGTTTTACTAAATTTCATTGGCTTGTATTTTCTTCATCTTAACGCGGGTTTCCTGAAGGCCCATATTTCGTAGCCGCATGTCGGTAACCTGGTGCGGTCGTTTATTTGTCTAATGTTGCGAATTTTCTCCGCTTGCTCGTTTATTTCCACTGAAACACCATGATAGAAAAAAAATTAATTTGTTCGGAATTTTTGGGGTCTTCAAATAATTATTGGCTTCGTCAAATCCCCTTTCTTCCTTCGGAATCGATTGAGATTTTGGATGAAACTGCAACTGGAAGCGTTTGTCTTACGAGTTTCAGGTTGATTTTGTATTGTAAACATCAGGAAAATATAATTTCCATTCCTACTCTATTGATACGGCTAGTGGAATCTTCATCACTGGTTCATATGTGCATTGTCACAAAGATTGGTAAAGTATTCACGTATGATTGTACATTTGGTAAAATTGCCTTTAGTTGTCAGTTCAAAAGCGTTCTTGCTTGTGAGGCTTGGGTAAAGCATATAAATGCGGTATTGGAATCACCCAAGAACTTTTCACAAACGTTTGCTTTTCGCTTCCAAGACGTGCTTAAGCGTCGCGATGTGAACCACCCGTTTCTGATCCCAGTAAAGGAAACCCTCGATCTTGGTGGTAAGTTACCTTTTTAATGCCTACTTGTAAGTGAACGATACCACTTTTGAGGCGCAGCTCGTTCTTCACGAATTTACGAGGATGGGTTTTAATAGTAACTGGAAAATAACTGACATAAACAGCGATTTCAAGTAAGCCTCTCCGTTTGTCGTGCAGTGGTGTTCTTAGAATCTGCTCAAGCTATCCTAAGTACCATATCATGCCCCGAGATATATCTGATCAGGTTGTGCCCTCTATGGCCACATTTCGAAGCCACAACCGGTTTCCCTCCGTTGTATGGCGATCCCGCAGAACTGGTGCCGTACTCCTCCGATGTGCTCAGCCATGCGTTGGAATTATGTGTTCAAGGAATGAAGTTGATGAGCGATTTGTTGGTGCTGTCCTTGAAAATTGTAAGAGGGATCCGCAGACGAGGCAAAATCAGGAAGGTACTGTAGTTGTGATACCGCATTGATCGCATGTACGTCTGATTATGATAACGTACCTCTCTTTTGTAGATTCATTCGGACTTCTTATAATCGACGCCAGAAATTACAGCGCAGCACAGTTTAATAGATTGCGTGGTGGTGGTTTTGAATATATGGAATATTATGATCAATCAGAAATTCGTTTTATGGAACTACCGAACCTTCACGCTGTCCGACTAAGTTTTGAACGTCTCATACTTTTATACAGGAAACCAGATTCAAAGTAAGCAATTGCTGCAGATTTATTGTTCCGTACGTTTTTGTCGCCACATAAGTCTTAACAAATACATTTAAGTGTCCCTTTCTTTAAAATGACACTGTGCGGCAAGTGCTAATTGGGTACCCACGCGATTAACTTGTTCAACCAATCCTAGTGCGTTCCTGTTTTCACAGTTAATGTTATTATTAATACGTTATCGTAATCATTGTGCATTTTGTCCACACGGTCTCTAAGCTAAACAGACGCCTTCACGGGAAATATTTTTATTTCCGTCTATAAGCTTGTTTGTTGAACCAACCTCATCCGCTTTGGTAGTTTCTATCTACTCAACAGTAACATTCACCACACTTTTACTTATGTGGTTGATCATTCAGTTGGTATTCCGCACTTGAACGAACGATGTGGCTGACCTATATTAGCCAGTTACTGAAAGCTGCATGTGAAGTGGTTGCAGGACTGGACGTCAAAGGTCGCCCTGTCATGGTTCATTGCACCGATGGTTGGGATAGGACACCCCAACTGACCTCCCTTGCTCAAATACTTCTCGACCCTTACTATCGAACAATACAAGTGGGTGAATTTTTATAAAATTTGCAGGTTGACGCCTAACTGTTTCCGCATTTTTTTACATTGGTACATTAATTTAAGGGTCTACGCAAACGCTGTGTAATTTGCATAGTCTGTTCAACGTAGTGTTGCTGTGACCATTAAGGTCACTATTTCCGCATTTTCGGTTGGCCGTGTGACTCAACTTGTAATATTTTCATATGTGTATTAAAATTGTTTTACATGCAACTTGAAGTGATCTACAAAAATGGTACTTCGAAGAGGGCAGTTAACCAGAAATATCCCTTTTGTAGTCTACCCTATATGCTCCAAAACGTCAACATTGTACGCCTGATTGTAACGTCCGGGTTTACGTGCTCAATAAAAGCTAGTTTCTAGTGGGATGCATGAAAATTAATAACGTTTGGCGTCTTAATAATACAGCTTGACATAAAAAGGATAAAATAAAAAAAGTAACTCTTTACATGTCACTTCCGTTGCTTATTGTCAAATTTGTTTTCTAACGTAGGGCTTTCGTATTCTTGTTGAACGGGAATGGCTACAATTTGGTCACAAATTTGCTGACCGATGCGGACATAGTTTACGTACCTGCAGCCCCGAGGAACAGAGTCCTATTTTTCTCCAGTGGCTCGACTGCGTCCGCCAGGTTCAACGACAGTTCCCCAGTTACTTCGAGTTTAATGAATTTTTCCTGGTATGTCGCGACATTGAAGTAGTCATTTTTTTTGGCAGATTGTTAAAAAATTGAAACACCAAATCGTATCAATTTTTCAAGTAGACCTCTTGATTGACGGTAAGCTCGTGTCTCCAAGTGCAGTTTATGACACGAGTATGGGGTTATGCCAGCAATTCTTTTGATTCTCCAGTTATGTTTTCCGCTTTTGCATCACCAGAAGCCCTTCTTGCACAGCATCGCTGACCGCTACATAATTAGCAAACTTAAATGATCTTCAGTCGTTTGTGTTATTTTGTCTTAGATCAGTTGGCTGGAATTACTTTATTCGTAAATGCAGTTCGGACTTGAAAACTCAAAACATGTAACTGTTCACTTTGACCCCTTTCCTTTGCAGATTAAAATGGCCATCCACACGTACTCGGGTTTGTTCGGCACTTTCTTGTACAACTCAGAACTCGAACGTCAAGCAGCTCACTGTGCCTCACAGACGTGCTCAATTTGGGCCTTTTTGAATCCAAAGCACAACTGGTCTATCTACAATTACCTGTACGAAGAAAAACTAGAGGTTTGTTTTTCATTCCAATTTCTCAAGGCATTGACGCAAGTCAAACAGTTTACAAACACTAGTCATGCTCGTTATGGCCCCGGTCATTTCTGTGGAGTGACACTAATGCATCCAGTGCGGCTGTTGTCATGTTTTTAATGCATAACATTTCGAAACATCCGTTGGATATTCAGTGCAAACTCGTCAACCACAAAGTAGTTGGTGTTCATATTTATAGCTACATTTAATTACTCAGGATGTGAACTTGAGTGTGATTGACTAGCGCTACATTGAAGACTCACAAACCACAAATTTTTGATTAAGGTAATAAATCCTGCCTGGCATGTACGAAGTCTAGAGTTATGGGACTCGCTATACGTGAATGCGCTGTTGCCGTCCAATACGACTCCACCTCTGAGTCAGCCTCCGGCCTTAACTACTCCATTCCGGCGCAGCAGTGACACCCCTGTACCCCTCCAAATCTCCACGTCTTGTTTCAACGCTGCATCAAGTCTCGGGGTTCTCTCAAGTGGTCCCCCAACTACCTCCATCGCTTCCACACTCTCCTCTGTAGCTGCAGGCACAAATGCGTCCAGTCTTGATGAAACTAGCGTCCCGCTGCGTTCCCAGTCAATGTGCAGCATCAATTTGGCCTCTGCGACTGTCCCCTCAGCCCCATCCCCGTTGCCCGAACTGACAATTAAGCCCGTACCGCCCTTACGAGGTGCCTCTTTGGAGCTGGTCTATAATGATCAGACCCAAGCTTCACGGGTCGCGCAGTGCTCTTTGTCCCCTGTTTATTCCAAATTATCTAAAGAAGACGAGAAAGCGCGGGTTGCTGCTGTGGATGCTGATGATAGTGCCTTAAAATGCTCTTTATCTGATCAGGCACTTTCGATGAATGTAGCCGATGATTCGCCTTTGCCGGGACAAGTGAGGAGTTCCAGCGCCCCGTTCTCTAGTTTAGAACGAAAAAAAAGTACGAGAGGATTCAGATTGTCGGTGAGTTAATAAAAATATTTAATTTTAGTGCTCTTGGAATATGAATTTTGTGAAAATATCGTGAGGATGATGACTACTCGCAAACGTCGGCTGTTTTTCTACGTAAAGTTTGACGGAAACTGACTACACGATGTTCTAACTGCACACTTTATAGGCCGAGATGTGATAGAAACGTGAAAGTATTTGTTATGTGCCTCAATAGTACTAAGAGCAACTTTTTACTTGGCTAAAGACGAATTGCTAAAATCGACCGCAAGTCGTGGGCAACTTTATTCCAAGAATTTTGCCTGGTTTGATGCTTTTGGGTTGAATAATTGCGTGGGATAGCATGGAGCTAAGTACCGTTAAACTACTATTTCACATTTAGCAATGCAAGGGTATGCGATTTTTTTAAATATTGGCAGTCGACTCGCTTCGCTGATTAACCCTAACTCCAATCGTTAAATTCCTGCTACTTCAGAGCCTCGGTGACAATGAAACTATTGTTGTAAATGATGCGCCTCTTGATGAAATTCGTGATGCGGGTGATGCTGAGGGACTTGATTCTGTTACCGTAACGACGGCTGCTGAGGCCGCACTTGACCGAATAGCAGTCAGCAAATCATTTATTCAAACTCAGACTGTTTTACCGTCTTCGTTTTCCCCGGTGAGCTAATTTACGCTTTTTTCCCGAACGAAGCTATTTTTGAGATCGTGAAAGGTTACGCTTTCTGTAGACTTAAAAAGTGGCGTCAATTTGGGGTGGGATGCAGACTGGAACCATCTTTCCTAGTTTAGCTTAGAAACATCCGATGCTAACTGATGCCTCCAATAAAATAATCCACTGGATTAATTGTGATGCAGTCGAGCAGCTGGCAATTTTTTTCTGCAAGGGGGCCTTTTTTAAACTTGTAAAACCGAAAACTTTTAGAAGTCGTACTCAACTCGAAAACTAATATCAAAAAGAAAAATTACGGGTGATAGTGCTTTTTTATGTTCATTATTTGCTAGTCAGGTGTCAACCCCTAGCTCGATTATTAACTCATTTCCTTAACTTCAATCCACATGGGAAATGCCCAGACACCATTAATATATTCGTTGCCCTAGTTGCTTTTTTATGGAATATCGGAAGACTATGTTGCGAGCTCCGTGCAAGTTGTTTTACCACTTCTAGACGGCCTGGTCCAGTGGATACTTTAATCCCCCCGTGTTCAGCACCACATATCGTAAGCTGACAGATGAGTCAGTTTCCTTGGGTGAGAATGGTGAAACTGTCGATAAATCCTCGGTACCATCTAGCTCCAACCACGCTTACGAAGGCTCTGTGAGCAAGGTTGTCTCAGATAATCTGTTTAATCAGAACCAGTCTCGTACGGGCAACGATCTCCAGCACGGCCACAGTACCAGTAATAACATAAAGCGGGACACGGAATCAGGTGTTCCTAACTTGACGGATTCAAATCTCAACCTTACCGATACGTTATTGGACGCAGGGGCCTCTTCTGGAAGAGTGAGTTCTTACATTAAGATGCCAGAATTTGGTGTCTAATTCGATTGATTTTCACGTATCCTTCATACCAGAGCATTCCACCCAAACCCGTGTGGAATTTATGATCAGTCTACTGTTGAGGCATGATGTCGCAAAAAATAAGACTGAAATGACAGTATTCGTTTATTGAGTTGGAAATAGAAGTGTCTTTTCAACTAGAAAAAGGCATCAGTTAAAATGCGATCGCTAAGCATCAATCTCTGAACGAGCATAATTGCGTGAACTGCATTCGAGTAAACCAATTTAATCGGTGCTCGCTCATGCTTGCTGTGCTCGCTCACTGACAGCCGCACTACTTATAGCGATGCGCTGTGGCTTTTATTGCCTTTTCAGCACCTTGATATGGGTGATAGTAATTTCCCCACTGATTTGGACGGTCTGCCCCTGCGTATCGACACAGTTACGGCCAAGCTGCATCAGCGACACAGACAAGAGGCTCGTGCCAGCGCTGAGCACCAGTGCCGCATCGATCGCCTCGAGGCCGAAATCGCCAATCTTAAGGTGGAGATGGCCCGTCTACGTGAGCTTACGACGAAGACCAATGAAGTAGTCACTCGGAGTGCTGATTATGCTTACCAATCCGCATTTCCGCAATCGACCCCTTCGCTAGTTGCAACCGCGCAGAATGGTTACGCTAATAGACCGATGAATCAGCCGTCATCTATTGCTGAGGTTAGAACAGAGATTTTGTGTAGCCCCCTGATATTGGTTTCATAGAATGTGTATTCAGTTTCGCTTACAGTGGTTTACATTGCAGTTCCTATCAAACGGATAGTTATTGATTTGGATAAAAAAAGCATATGTATACGTTAAAGAGAGTATTATTTCTCGACTAGTGACAGTGACTTTGGACGTCGTCATGCACTAAATGGATTATTTGTGATTATTTGATCAGCCAATCGAAGGAATTAGCAGTAACAGGTTCACATTGTGACTTTTAAAGCAAATCACTGTATTTGCGAATTTTTTTGGCCAAGTGTGAAATGGCATTAAATCTGTCTGCTTCGAAATTGTTTGAGGTTATTGTAAGTAGCTTCAATTACTCGGATATTTTCCATTAACTTGGCCGAAATCCCCAGAAACAGCGAAGATTATCTAGGTACCTTCTATTTGTTGATATCTTGGGAGGCCCATGTGGTTTTTAAACCATTTACCCTGAACAGCTTGCAAGACGTCAACTCTTGTGATCAGGTTTAAAAATACTGTACGTATAAAAAAGACATGCTTATACCAGGTCCTTAAAAGCCCTTTAATTGCTCATGAGTGTTAGTAGCGCATTTAACAAGCTGATACACTTTACCTGAACCGCACTGAATTTGGGGCTGGCTCCAGCTCGACTGTACAAGTCTCCGCGTTTTTTGTATTTTCGCACAAATGTTTCTCGCTTAGGCTCTCACTGATGCAATAGACAGTCAACAACCAATAAACGGCTGTAATAGTTGTGGCGACGTTTACGAGACAGTCCATGGGGCACTTCTCGACACTCAGCCGGCAACAGACGACGGTCTACTGAACTGGAGCGAAGGCTTTGTTTCTACTGCGACTCTACCTAGGCGACACAAATACGGCCCCAGTACCTCCTCAGATGTTAGCTCGTTTGATGTTGTTGAACGATCAGCGGTGCCATCTTGCTCCGGTAGTGGTGGTGAACCCGTTTGTGACGGATTCGACTACACTGTTGGCTGTCTTATTTCTCCCTCGTGCGGGTTTGTCGAATTATCTATTCGTCGTAATAACTCGTGTCCCAGATGTACAGTTTGCCATACAATGTTGCGATACGGCTGGTAGCGCTGTGTCTAAGTGAAAATCGCTTTGGCCATTCAGTTGTCCCCACACAATATTCATCTCTGTGACTGTTCTTTAGGCTGTCGGTTCGTCGATATTGAGTAACACGGCTTGTGTACTAACTGCTTTTACAAGAGGTCTTTTCCTAAGGATCCTATTTTTGCTTAATGACGACTTGACAGTTGTTGACGGCAGCGCATACTAAAGCCCTGATGGATCTTTTTGAAAATAATGTTCGATGATTGGGTTTGTCGATGCCACTACAATTGTTAACGAAATTCGTTTTCTTTCAGTCACTGCAATCGATGCTTTTGCAGGACGTGTCCGGAGGCATCACAGCGGTTAAGCACCTGTAAACCATCCGATTGTTCTTGCTTCCACAAACACTTGCTCGATGTGAACGCACCACGTGAGATACTCATTCGATCACCTGACACCGTTCTCGACGGAATGTACAGAAGTCACACGCTGACATCCACTAGCACTAGCAGCTCGTCTTCCTGTGTCGAGTCTAATACCTGTCGACGAGTTGATCGACGTTTCTCCTCAGGATCATCCTTAAACGCCTGCCGGAATCGCTCCAGCGGCCACAGCCAAAACGGAACTGCCAAGGCTTGACCATTTCTTCTTAACTGTGTATACGGCCTCTTCTTAGATATGTCCTTCTCCAAAGATCTCACCGCCTTCCCACTTTTCTGCTATGTATATACGATGACCCTCTATCACCAGCATCACACGGAGTGTTTGTTGCGTGTGCTGATTTATTGTAGTTGCGGTTGCGAGCCCAACCCTTCCACTCAACTCTACTTCTTTATTACCACTAATACTACACTTTCCGTCCTGAGCTACTCCTCACCTGAACAATTCTGGTTTGCTATCTCTGGCTTCTACACAATTAGCAAATTTTAACCCAAGACTCGTTTTATACTCTAAGACTAAAGGTCAGAATGTGCCATTAATCAACGGAAGTCTAAATTGATCGTAATAAAGGCATAAACGGTTGTAGCCACCCCAAAACCCGACACTGATACTCGAGAAAATCAAGTAGGGCAGAGATGGCGGAGACAACCGCTCACCTGGTTGTGTGTAGTGTGGATGATTAATGTGGTTGTTCACCAATGCAATTTGGGTTAACTTGCTAAAGTGGCTGAACGGCCAGATGAGTGATGTTGAAAGCGGGGTAGGTCAATGCACAGGCGTGAGTGGACGGTTCGGCATGGATCATGGATGCGCCGTGAGAAGAAAGCGGTGTCGAAGAACGTAATGACAGGGCTAATGATGATGAATCCACACGATCCGCCAGAAACTGCTACATTCAAGGTCTTGGATCACTAGTTGCTGATGTTTAATTAAATGGGTATGATCGCTATTGCCTGACAGTCCTCCGTTTTTTCGGTCTGTTCTCGATTGCAGTACTAGATCCTAATTTATGGCCATGCAATTTATCGATCCATTATAAGGCTAAGCGTGTGTTGTGTCATGAGAGATTTTCTCAAATTGAGTTCCTGCAGTTAGCCGCTGCGCCACGCCAGAGTACACCCGAAGTGGCCAGGACACATCTGCACGGGACGCATATTTTTATGTAATGATCTAATTGGAGGAGGCACCTCACGAAAGTGGATTCACGAAATGATGATGCTTGCTCTGTAGATTTGACGCTACCTTCAAACTACCAAATGCCAATCGTCTTACCTGATTATGCTCAGCAACATTAAGCTAGGGCAATTTTCTCCGATCGTCTTTAAGTGAGCAGTAAAAGTGACTTAAAAGATGTGGTTATGGATCGGACGTCCAGCTAGGTAGGTAATTAGAAAGTTCTTTGGTAATCAATAGGAAGTAAAATTTACCAAACATTGACATCCGAAGCTTCCAGAAATTAGTGGGGGTGTTTGCCTGCCTACACCAGGCATGTGTAATAAACATGATACACAACAAGTTCTAAGATGAGTTGGCGGATCTGAAAAACAATTTAGCGTGTCCTGCAAAATGTGAGGCATTTTTCACTCACTTCGAGGGACTGTGCTGAGGTGGATAGCAAATTAAACAGTCAGTCCAAGATTCAAATTTGTTATAAGTCGGTGGTGGGACATTTCCAACAAAACCTCTCCTGAGAGGCTTTAATAATTGGGGAACGATTAAAACTTGTGGCCACTGCTTCCCGATTTCAGTTTACTCAGAGAAATGCGTTCGTAAAACCAGCTACATAAAAGTGAACAAAACGCTTTTATTAATGAAGTTTGCAATAGATTTTTGAGTTCTGCTCTCATAGCCCAAAAAGGTCTGAATTATTTTAGACAATGTGACCCTGCATTAGCTTTGAGTGACAAGCTCAAACGCAGTTAAAATTTTGGTGTCGAAACCCTGTGTACGGACATTTCTATGGATATAGCACCACAGAAATGTCTGTTTTCAGCGTCTTGTAAGGTTACTAAAACATTTGGGGTGATTTGCAGTGCGAAATCAATTTGAGCACATGTAACTTCAAAGCTAAAGATAAAATATTGACTTCTTTTGGGTAACTAATACGCAAACATTAAGAAGGCTCAGCCTTCGGCTTTAAAGTATTCCGGATTTTAAGTTACAAATGGGATCTGTATAGAACTGATGGATTATTTTTTATTGTCGTCATTTTTCAGGTACAATCTCAAATTTTTTGGAACAGTTTAGACAGCCGTGTGTCATGCGAACGCATGCAATAAGCTAGCCCTTACGTGGATGGGTCGTGCATTTTGAGTTGCTTTAAATCAGCCAAGCAATTCATTCACATGTTTGCTGTCCACAACTGAAACATATTTAAACGAGACAAGGCCGTACACATTTTTAGTGATTCGTGGAGAATCATTATTGCAGCATGATCAGGAAGCGATGTCGAATTTCGCAGGTAGTGCTGACCTTGCAAAACCATTTCAATGAAACAACAATCACTAATACCGATGCCGTGAACTCACATTTGGTTCAGTATGTGTTTAACATAATCCAGTAATGCTATGAGCGCGGAATTATGATGCTGCCAGAAAGATGACGAAGGGCGTGAGGGGGGGAGTGCAAAATGTATAATCTATCACGGTTCATTTTTTCGCCAAAAATGATTTTTATTTCACAACTTATAATAGAAACTATTTTGTCGCTAAGCCATTAGGGCGCTAAATTTTGGACTAGAGAATCATGAGGGGAAAGTGAAGCTCTCTGAAATTAGACCCGAAGAACCAAGTTAAAAAATTTTACCGCATTTATTGAACAACAATCTGCTCGTAAATCTCCAAAAAACTATAGTTTATAAAAACCGTACTACTGCGAATACTTGTACAGAAATGATAATGAACGTGTCTCCAGGTGAATAGAGTAAAACAAAATGCCTACAACAAAAAAATTTATACAGGCCGATGGGTTTTACAATTGTCCCGCGCGTTCTTTTTCTTCTAGAAGGCGGTAGCGTTCGCGTGTCACCGAGAGCGTTCGGGCGTGTCGGATTTCTGAAGCAGTTGCGTCAAGAGGAAGTGAATTTTGGCCGATTGCCATGTTACCGAAGCCGAGCCCTGCGCGCTGGTCCAAACGCATGCTCGCGGATATCTAAAGCACCCGAAGGGATAGATTTTGATTTCACGGACAGAAACAAGGCTTATTACGCTGGAGGCCCTAGATAGTATCGCTTTGATGAACACGCGATTTTTTCCCGGATTGTGTATGCATAAGAGCTTAAGAAACAAGGTGGTAAGGCTTGAATCAGTAGATAGGTATGGATCAGTACACAAACAGTGGCAGCAGCAGCAACAACAACAATAACAACAAGTGTTGAAATTATATGGTGATCAGATGAAGCTGCATTAAATCAAAAGCAGATTTATGGAGGAGAGTAGCGAAAGCGATAAAGGTAGAACCAAAATATGATCGAAAAGGTTAAAAAAAGCATTCGATTAACACGAAATACGAAGTTCACGACCTCGATATCAGGTCACAGCAAGAGCTACATTCATGTAATAAAACTCCGAATGTTAAATATAAAACTCAACTAATGATTTGCAACAAAACACCCGTTAATTATAAGTCGGTTGGAGTCGGTGGAATGAGAAAACACACGGTAGAATACAAATAAAACAAGCGTAAATGAACAGTTGAAATACAGAGGAAGTAAAATGATGCACAGTCAGACAAAGGAATAGTGGCAACAGGAAAAATGCGGTACCGACGCATTCAAAATACAGGGGCTATATTGGGGAGAAAAACGACAATGTGTTTCTCGGTTAATGCTGTACTTTTAGACGGGTAAAAAAGTGATTTCGCAGCAATAATTTTACCTCCATCACAAGACGCTACTTGTATTATGTGCTTGACCAAACATCCAAAGAACGAGACAAAACAGACTTCAGGACACAAATTACGTCTTCTCCGGTAGTCTTCGAACACCTGCACATTGATTTTGCACGTACTTCCACTTGCCTTCAACACGTTTCTGGAAGTGCTACTGACTCCACTAAAGCCCAATAGTGGAACACACTTTTGACCGAACAAAAACGACTCCAAAATCTTGGCATTCTCCCTCTATTACTGGTCCGTAAAACAGGCATGCGATCGAATTCACTGCCCCTCTTTAAAACATGCGGGTGCAAACAAGGGGACGGACCACCTGCCTTCGTCACAAACTTCCCCATCTAAACGTCCTCTTACTTTGAGTTCGTTAATGTACGAAAGAAGCCAGATAAAAACGCACCGGTTCAGAGATGCCTCCTTTCTCACGACCCAGACCCTCGCCCCGGCTCCAGCCCATTTTGGCGAGAAGACGGGCCCCCACGTTGGTTTCGTCAATGGGGGTAATCACGCTAGCCGTAGTGGCGATCCCAGTCTGACTGACCGGCACTGGGTTATCTGAAGACATGGCCTTTTCCAGCGCACGACGTTTGGCCGCCCTGTCTTCGTAGTGCGGTTTTTCCTCGACGAGTCGCGCCCTCTGCCGACTGCCGCCGCCCTTCCACCGACCGTCTTTCTTGCCTGCCTACATGCGCAGAGAGAGAGAGAGAGAACAAATGGCAGCACATTAAAAGTCGATACACCAAAAGCACACTCACCACAATATCCTGTTTTATTAGCCCCCCATGAATCGCCCTAGTTACCCCTAATTTCTTGGCGGTTTAGTACATTTAGAGACGTGACCCATAACTATGGACCGGTCCTCCACTCATTTGCCGCATGATTCATCAATTTTGGATCTTATCAATGTGCAGTAGCGATTTGGAATGAAATTTGATTCACAATCCGCATTGATGCTGGCAAACAACTGTCAAATACTTTCGCCAAAATTTCTTGCCATAGGGCGAAATGGTTAAAGAGTTAGTTGAAAGCAGGCGCTCTGAATGTTTCAAGGGTTCTGAGACACCAACATGGGCAACTACAAGCAGTGGGTCAGAGAAATTAAGTTGCAGCAAAGGACGACTTGTGAAATCAGGCAGTCCATCGCCGAACGACCTGTTTCAGTGGGCGAAACACACGCTAGACCGTAGAGGGCTTGAAACACCAGAAAACTCATTGTTCATATAAAAAAGACGCTGGGTGCTGTTGAAGATGTCGCAAGCAATGGTCCAAGATAATGTAGAGAAAGGGCTGACTCAAAGGCCTTCTTATTCATGCAGAAATGCAGTTTGGGACGAATAATGCCAGCATTGGACATTGCACCGGAATCTAATTGTAACCTGGCTCCGAATCAATCAATTTGCATGCGAGACAGCTGTCGCAAAATAAACCATTGTGCCTCTGATGTGGTACTCACTACTTTAAAAAAATTGTTGTCCTGACTCTCGACGCGAAAGGACTGGAAATCCGCACGTTAGCAAGGGTTCGTAGTCAGTAAGGTTCCAACCACCTAGCCGGAATTCGAAATATCTAGTAGCGGAGCAGAAAGTCAAGTATTTATGGCGCATAGTGGTAGAAAGCTTTTGAGACAACGTGAATTTCATCGAGCCAAACGTTGAGCAGACAGCTAGCATTGATGTTAAGTCATTCGAGTTATATGGTAAGACAGTTTGCACACGAGATTTACATGTTTATGTCTTTTTAATCCCGTATTACTTTGTGCAGCACATAACTAGTAAACTCACAGTTACCTTAATAAAACTTGCAACGCTACGCAAATCATCTCTACTGTGGAAAAGGGAGATGATGGTCGCAAAACACACAATGTCAGCAACAATAATTAGATGAAATTCTATTTAGGTTTTAGTATCCCATGAACACATGTACCCGGTAAACAAGACGTTGCGCTAACATTGTATTTCTATGTATAACTACAAATTTCAACGGCACTTATCTAATAAGACTAGGAACAGTACTAAAACTAAAATCGGAGAACACCATGAATGGAGTAAGTACAACAGCAAATACAGAGCATAAGGCCAGTAACGAACCAGTTTTGAAAGGATACCAAACACATACTAAATTCAAAGGCAATAATATCGCCATACACCCTGATCACCAAGCTCATAGTTGGAAAGCCCAAGCGATACGCTCGGCGTCTTAAACGTCGAAGGAGATATTCAAGTAAATGGATAGAGATTGTACGGTATCTGATTAACATGATAACGTATGAACTTTATTGAAAATGGAACTACTAAAGGTATACCTTTTTTAGCCCATATTTGATTTTCAGTGCATCAACGTTGGCCTTTCTAATAGAGTCTTTCGACTCCGACTTGGTCAATTGCACATCATCAGGTACAGCGGTTAACATGGAAGAGTTAGCCACTGATTCCATAGCTGCTTGGAATTCTGCGGCCTCACACTGTCCGCACGTTTCGCGACCCGGGTGAATGTGCACGAGAAATCGGTTGGCTCCAATACGTAAGACGTCCCCATGCCGAAGAGATTTTTTTTCATTCTATAAACACAACGATTATCTACTTACTATGTATAAGTAAAGAGAATTTGGAAGCTGCCAGTAGATACCTTTTCAAGTTTAGTCCCATTTACGTAGGTGCCATTTACTGTCCTTCGATCTTTAACAAAGTAGCTCTCGTCGACGACGTTAAACGTGATCTCGCAATGAATTTCGTCGAGGTCAGTATCTTGGGTCAGGTCGAATATTGGACAGTAGTGCCAATTTCTACCCAGACAGCCCCAGCCGGTTGAGGCCTCCTGAGAGGTGATGACACCTACGGAGCCTACGGCGAGGCCGACGGCGTTGGAAGCGAGGACCATTAGACGCACAGAGGGTGGATAGACAACAGCGGTCGCGGCTATGCAGGCGGGCTTCGCTTCCTCTGGTGCAGACTCTGAAATGTAATAAACAGGGGAGTTAACGTATTGAATTCCATTAAGGGACACCAAAATACGACCTAAGCACATCTTAGCAGTAACCCACGATCACTATGAGAAATTACCAAAATAAGGCTAAAGCCGTGATTTAAAAGACGTTGCGCACACGAGGCAGACACCCCCACCACATTTTATTACGGTGTTGGTTAAGAAAAGGAGGTTCGACAGACAAATTGCTTTTTGACTATTGACCATCTTGTACAAACACGACAGAAGCACCATCTGGCCGCGAATAAGCACTGAGTTCATTTTTAGTGAGAGGTGAGCTGTCTAAACTTGGTTTGAATTCCCCAAGGTTGCTGTATTTGTTTAATTGGTAAGACAGTGTGACCAAAGCTCTGCAAGTAATAATGTTCCCATAATTACGAAAAGGGATTAACTCGCAGCATTACTACCAGGAACAGGTAAACGGAATGCAACCCTGATAGGCAGAAAAAATTGTGTAACCTAAGCTATAGTGGGAAAGGGGATCAAGACTTACAAGATATACATTAAAAGCATTCAAGTAAATTTTAGAAATAAACCAATTTTCATAAAAATTCAACTTTACCACACACACACACAACGTGTCAACAAAAAAGCTTGCAGATTCAGAAGTGGTTCAGTGAGACGTGATAAAAAGGTGAGGAGAAGGAAGAATGTCAGTTCTTCAGGCATCAGGACACTTAAAAAAGTTAATAATCCGACTAATTGCTCACAGATAAAAAAAATAAATCGATCGTTCGAGATTTTCAAAAAGGGACGAAATGCCACGCGTAACACAGAAAGAGACGATTTTGCTCACCCCTGTCTTTGCGACGACCATGACGCTGTGAAGAACGTCCTCCATCAGATGATGAACTGCGGTAATCTCGGCTTCTCCTGCGCAGCCGATAAGGGGATGAGACTGAAGAGCCACTTCTTGAGTAAGACGATGAAGACGAAGACCTATGCCGGTGCCTAGTTCGACGACGACGTCGACTCGAACGTCTACTCCTTCGGTGGCCATGTCGCCGACGACGATCAGTTGACGAAGATGACGAATAGCGATGTCTCCGACCCCTGTAACGATCTTCCGACTTCACCGCTGATGCAGAAAGCTATGCGTGGAAGAGAAAAGATTTAATTCGTGAGGTATTTTTGTGAGGATGATGAAGGAGACTCGCGCCCAGATCAACTGTCATCACCTTCGAGATCTGAAAAAGTTATATATAAAAAAGATAAGAAATAATAATGGGACGTCAGATGGGAGTGTGCAATAAAGGACAGATAAGTAGACAACCAACCTCAGTTTTGTTCGCGGTTTTCTCCAGAAGGGCTTTAAATTTGCCACTCAATTCCGTGGAAACACGGGAATGGTAGGAGTATTCTTTGGTTTCATCGTTGTAGCTATAGTAGACTCCAGTCTTTGGCTCAAAAAATAGTTGATTATCCTGCATAGCCGATACTATGTGAATCGATAAAACTTACTGGATCGTAGTAGTAGCCACTATTTTTGTCAAAATAAAGACCAGTCTGCTGGTCAAATACATATCCGCTGTTATGGGTGACGGAATCGGACGTTTGTTTAAGGATATCAGCTATAGAAGCCTCTGCACCTGAACAGGTTTTTTTATCGTAACACATATTCAAAAAGTACCGGCAAATGCGCTTTCTGGAGTATCTTCAACTTCATTGACTTTTCCATCCGTTTGAACCTCTTTATCCATCGTGGCAACAGTTACGGATGATTGGTTCTTGCGTAAAATAGCAAGTTCTTTCATGTGGATTTCCATCTGTTGTCGGAGAAGTGCATTCTGACCCAGTATCTGTTGAATGTAGGCATCTTTCTTATTAAGATCTTCTTTTTGAAGGTGGATCTTCGTCTCCAGGTCGCTGAGTTTGTCAAATACATCAAATTCCATGGCGCCTAACATGCAAAAAAAGTATTGAAGAAAGGAAAGTATGGGGATTAGCGTCATGTTCTGGGTCCAGAGTTTTAAATAAAGTGGACTCGCATTTTCGGCCTGCAAATTCCAACTAAATCTAAGGCCCTAATCGGATTCGGCAGGCAGTCAATTTTTACATCTGTAGCAAAGAATGAGTGTACAAAGAAATGACATCTGATTCCAGTCCATGAAACAGGGCAAATGGATGAAATAGTTACCTGAAAACTTAAGATGGATATGGAAACAAGATTACTGACTGTTTGAACACGAAGCA